>QRFJ01000116.1:1513696-1652248 GCA_006176705.1 Cocos nucifera
TTCAATCTTTTAGTGATTTTTTGACTTCCGTAATATGCAATAGACGACCAGTCTTCAAGGCCCACGAGATAGTAACTTATTTCTCCTCTATTGCAGTTAAATGATAATTATAACATTATATCTGCAACCAAATGGATCCTTTTCTTATTTTCCTAACAAATTAGTTTGTCACTCTTTTGTGTCATCCACCTTTCATAGTTCTAATGAAGCAACAATCACAAAATGCATAAAGCAGAGTGGCCATGAATAAGATCCGACAATTCTATGAATCTCATTCATGAAAATGATATCTTGGTCATGGAACAAGGTGCAGTGCAATGTATGCACCAAATCACGCACACAATTTACATGGATCTCATGCACATCCGCAAGCAACATGAAAGTATCTAGCTAGGATGGCATTATATTTGTCAATCAAGTCATCATTGTGTGGATGCAACAAATTGGGGTCCCATCCAGACTTTGATCGATGTGGCTCTTATTTACATCGGCCATGATTTAGGGGATTTGATCCAAGTATATCATTGTCCACACAAAATGACCATGGAATTTTTCGGATGCATGTTATAAGGGGGATATCGATTGAGTCCCTACTCTTAGAGGGTGCTTGGTTCGCGATCAGAAGTGGAATCCGAATAGGAATAGCCTAATCTTCTGAGGAGGTGCTTGGTCGGGGAAGTAGGAGTCTGAAATCGGAATGGGAATGGATGTTTTCCATTCCAACGGCTTGGTTGGGAGAAGTTCCATTCCGATTTCGATTCCATGATGGAATGAAAATGGTCCAATCTATCTAAAATTCAATCTCCACTTTTTCTTATGGATTCAAATTTTCATTTCCATTCTGATTCCGATTCTGGACATGAACCAAACACTTCAGAGGATTAGGCCATTCCAATTTTGATTCCAATCTATTTCGATTCTCATTCCGATTTCGAGTTCAATCACGAACCAAGCACCCCCTGAAGTATTTGGTTCGTGACCGAAATCGGAATTAGAATCAAAATAAAAATTTGAATTCATACTGGAGAGTGGGGATTGAGTTTTAGGTAGATTGGGTCATTTTTATTCTACCTTAAAATCGGAAAGAAACTTTCTCCAACCAAGTAGTTGGAATGAAAGTCATCCATTTTCATTTCGATTTCGGACTCCTACACTCCCAACCAAGCGCCCCCTTAGTGATTGCATTACTCAATTTAATGAAGGTTCGGGGGCCAAGGCCTTCACAATATTGCTCTCACTCCCTCATGAAGTGAGGAATGGGGCAATATGGGGAAATTGTTGGATGTCATTTGCATCCATGTACCGATGTCTACATGCTGATGAATATTTTAGTCTTTGGTGGTGGCAACTTAAACCAGTTCCTCACAAGGGCTCTAATGATCTACAAATCTTGTGCGAGGTATCATGCAATCATTGGTTCATAGGAGTCCAGGAACAAGACCTTGTAAGGTGGAGACCAATCTAGGTGAGAAGCAAATTACCTCAAGCGAAAAGTGAAAGGGCCTAAATAGGTTAATAGTAAAACCTTGCCTACCAATTATGTTGCAATCTTGACCATTGTTGTGTTCTTTTCCTTTCATATCTCTACATGATAGCAATGAATGATGGTCCACCTGTATGTTAGATGTTTCTTCACTAATCTTAATCTCCAAATGCTTTGGAAAGAAACAAGGGAGTCCAATAATCCAGCCAAATTGAGTCTGGATTTAAACATGTCTTATGTATTAAAGTATATCTAGAGAGTAGGGTGCAAATGGATCAGGTTGGACCGGATCATGAGTAATCCCGATCCAACCTGATTTCTTCATTGGGTCTATGATCAAAAAGTTTGCCCCATTGGATCATTTGGATCGGATCGGATCTATGTATAACCTGATCCCAATCTAAAAATTTTAAATCCAGTTCGAACTCAAATTTTGGTCGAGCCCAATTCCTATGATAAACTAATATATACGAAGTTTATGGCAAAAAAAAAAAATATATTACTTTGCTTTGACTCTTAATTTATAAATAATTTTTCAAAATCTCACGATCAATTTGAGTAAAACTTTAAAAAATAATAATGCTAAAAGAGCATTTGAAATTCCAATCCCACTTTATTTACTTTATAGTTTATATGTTAGATTTAATACTGAATTTGGATTGGATTGGGTTGGGTTGGGTCCAAATTTAATAAACCCAGATTCGATCAAAATATTGAACGGGTCTAATTTTAAAATCCGACCTGGCTCCATTAGATCCTTTAAAATGGATTGGATCAGATCTAAGCAGGTTATGCTGGATCGGATCATAGATCAATCCGATCCATTTACAGCCTTACTAGAGAGTAGACATCAAAATGAAAAAAATGAAAAATTTGGCCCTTTCTAGTATGACAAAATATTTGTACCTTTCTTCTTCTATCATTTGCTATTTTTTTTTTCTTTTCTCATTTATTTTTTTCTTTCTTTTAATATTCACAAAATCTATATTTGCCTGATTTTCTGGTCTTAATAAATTTGATGATGCATGTCTTAGCACTCTTTCTTTTTCATTAATTTAAAAAAAAAAGAGAAAAAAAATGTCAAGATCTTCTCATTGAGTTATTGGCCTTTTCTTTCCTTTACCGGCAAGCCAAACAAAAACTTTTAACTTATTCAAGGCCACAAATTTTTGAAATCATAAGATGACGCAAGCGTTCTAACACGAAGAAACCTTGATTTGAAGAATTGGATTTGAAAGGTAAAGAAACCGGACTGACTATATCAAATCCTACAGGGTTCTAATACTTTCACACTAAAACGGTCATAACTTTTTCATTCAATGTTAGAATCACTATATGACTCCAATTCAGAAAGCTCTTTTCAAGTCTTATAAGATATAGTTAATTTCAGAACTTAATTCAATTATTTGATAGATCAATAAAAACTTAAAAAATTCTATGCGAGTTGGCCTCTTAATCTTTTCCTATTTTAATTAAGATTCTTAGTTTGAGTCTTTGTTTAAGTTTTTTTTAATTTTTTATATATAAATAAGACCCTACAGACCATCGTTGTAATCAAATTTCATAAGTTATAGAGTTTATTATCTCAAAAGAGAGTTCCCTTCTTCTTCTTTGCCATTTTCCTTTGTTTTGAGCATCTTCTTCTCTCCTTTCAACGAATCGCCGTGTTATAGGCTGCGTTAATTGGTATTAGAGCTTCACGATCTCTTGATGGTAATTCTTTCCTATAGTCCAGATGGTGGGTGATGGTCGCAAGAAGAATCAATCTGCGAACCAGATGATAGTCCATGATGAAATCACACAATAGTAACGGGACCTGATGATCGAGCATGAAGATTTGAGGAGACAGATGATGGATCTGACTGTGCATCTTGTACGATTAGAACATTAGGATGCGAGATCTGAGGTTGAACCAAAAGATCGTAGATTTGAGGAAGATGCTTTAGATTTCAAAAATTCTTTTCACCGGGATATTTTCAACCATCGGCGTGAAGGTTGTGGCGCTTTTTTCGAATGATCAACTTACTGGCTTGATTCCATCGGAGTAAATCTACCTAAATATTTTGATAGTTTACAAACGAAGATGTTTCTTGATTGGCTGGACTAGATCGGGCATATCTCCAAAAATAAAGAGATACCTAACGATAAGAAGGTAAACCTTGTCGCCTTAAAATTGATAATTGATGAGACATGTTTCTGTCTAGTGGCAACAATTGAAGAAGATCAGGGAACAAAAAATTTCATCCATAGTTAGAAGTACCATCAGAAAGAGAAATTTCGCATCATATTGATCTTATTCAGGAAGCGAGTCTACCGAATAAGCCAAGTATAAAAAAGCTATCTATTGGTCCATCAAGAAAACAATCGAAGATTCTTCAGAGGATAAGGAGGCTTCAAACTTGAGGACGAGTTCTTTTCAGCCCAAGCATCCTAACACGAAGACATCTTGATTTGAAGAATCTTATCCAAAAGGTCAAGAAACTTGACTGATTATATTAAATCTCGTAGAGTTTTGATACTATCGCACTAAAATGATTATAACTTTCTTATCCGATGTCAAAATCACTATTATGATCTTAATTCGGAAAGATTTTTTTGAGTTCTGCGTGTTACATTTGATTTCATAGCTTAGTTCAATTATTTGACAGATCAACGGGAGCCTGAAAAATTTTGTACGAGTTGGTTACTTAGTCTTTTTCTATTTTGATTAGGATTCCTAGTTTAAGTCCTTATTTAAGTCGGTTAAATTTTTTTATCTATAAATAAGATCCTATAGATCAACTTTGTAATCAAATTTTATAAATTATTAAGTTTATTTTCTTAGAAAAATTCTCTTCTTATTCTTTATCATTTTCTCTTATTTCAAGCATCCTCTCCTCTCTTTATCATTTTATCGTGCTAAGGCTGCATCACAAGATGTCAATATAACTCTCAAACTCAAAAATATTTAGTATTAGCTATTATACATGAATATTGTAGAACCATGTGAAAATAGATCTCTAAATCTTGAGAGGGTCCAAACTCCCAAAATTCAAATTCAAAACCTCTTCTAAGAAAGGGTGTATACAATACGCCAATGCCCAATCATCTATTTGAGCTATTAAATAGAAGCTTTTCCAATGAAATTGTTGAATTGATATATGAAAGAACAAAAAAAGTCAAAAGGAGCAATGTTAAATCACTTCATAGAGTCATTCAGTTGTTCTGCACTGATTCATTACCAATTCAAAGTGGGCACCAAAATACAACAACACACCAGCCGAGCGACGATTTGAGTTGCTAAACTATTCATACGCGCACGACCTCTATTTACAAAACCTTATATATATATATATATATATACTTTAAAAAAAAAAAAAAAATCTTGCGGGCTAACAGCAGCGATTAACTCTCAGATCACCATCAACTGCGGGAATCCGAACGGAGGGTGCGGAGATAACGGCGATAACGGCGGCAGGCTAAATATCCCCTGCCCATCCCCGCTCTCCCACACGGTCGTCCAGCTCGACGGCGTCAACGGGCACGCCGTCGCCGACGGAATATTCCCCTTCCGCTCCTCCTCCTCCCGGGATTCCGGCGACTTCTCTCTCTTGATCGGCCTCATCACCTCCGCCACCGCCTCCTCCCTTCCCCTCTTCCCCCCCGCCGTCGCCGGCGGTTGCGGCTGGCGGAGCCGGTCGGCGGCGCTGCCGACCTCGTTGGGGAAGTTGAGAATAGCCTTGCTCCCGCGAAGGCGGAAGGCGGCGCGGTCGTAGGCCCGGGCGGCCTCCTCCGCGGTCTCGAAGGTTCCGAGCCAAACCCTCGAACCCCGCCGGTTCGGGTCACGGATCTCCGCCGCGAATCTCCCCCACGGCCGCTTCCTCACCCCGCGGTACCGCCGGAAATCCGCCGCCTCCGTCCACTCGACCTTCGGGGCCGGCCGGAGGGAGATTGTCAGGGGCGGCAGACGATCGGAGTCGAATCGGAACGCACCCCAATTAGTTATATCGGCGATCTGATCAGAGTGGTCCGAAATCGGCGATTTATGGTCCGAGGCGGGATATGACGGCGCGATCTGGGGGAGATCGGGGGAGGGGTCGGCGAGGAGGGAGGCGGAGTCGTCGAGGAGGTGCTGTCGGATGAGGTCGAGAGCCGAGGATTCGTTGGTCATCGCCATGGGGTTTGAATTCTTTTCTTACCCAAAAAGGAAAGAATAGAGAGAAAGGGAAGAGGAAGTGGGAGCGTGATGGGAGTAATGGGGAAGAGGAAGGGTATTTATAAGTGATAACAAGGGAGTGAAGGAAACGTGGGAGGAGGGGTGGGGAGGAGGAGGAGCTTCTTCGAGGAGGGGATGTGGCAATGGATCCATTGGTTGCACTCTGGAGAGGATAATAAATGCGGCTGACTGTTAGCCCATGACAAACCCGTAGCAAAGAAAACGAGGGAGCCGGTCAATGGAAACGGCCATTTTTTTAATCTTAATATATATAGGCACATTTATAGGAATAATATATTTAACATCAATCGGCGCAAGTAGTATTGACGATCTCATAGCACTGTAGATAGAAAGAAGAAATTTTTTTTAAAAAAAATAAAAAATAATATATTTTTATTTTTTAAATTTTAAACTCTCATTATATGATCTTTGGAAAAATAATTTATTTTTTTTGAACATATTTTTTTTATATTATTAAATAAAATTATTTTGAGAATGTTGATGGAGATAAGAGCTGTGCACTTGTTGATAGTGTAATTAACCTCAAGTTTTGTGGTCCCTAGTAAATTTTTATATTTTCATTTTGTTTAAAGAAATCCTATGCCATGAGCTATATATAATTGGATTGTAGCCCTTTTTCAAGATCCTAGTTTCTTAAGTTTTTTTATGGGATATACAATTTAAACTTAAATCTTTGGCATGATTACAATAGGATTTATGAACTTGCTCATCCTCATGTTAAACTTTTTTTTTTTCAATCAACATCTTTCTTTATCTACTTTAAATATATGTTTTTGATAAGTACAATGCATTATTCTTTTGCGATAAATTGATAAAGAGGAAAAGGTGATGGGAGAATAAATAAAAATTCTTGGTTTATCAAATTGTAACCATCCATCAAATACTTTTTTTTGGAATAAATAACATGTATCACTCCTCCTGTAAAATATTAAGAACCTATATGATATATATATTTTTTATTCCCTATTAGTGAAAAATAGCATGGCTATTGACGTTGGAGATGTTATTTTTGATTCATTGCATTTATTTTTCATATTTCTAAATACATGGATCTTGCTTTAGAAAGTGGTTTCATGAATGTTTAAAACATAAACAGCTTTTTATATTACATCTTTGTTTAGTTTAGGTCAAAATTCTTTTTTCTTGGATTTTTTAAAATAAAAACAGAAAACAAAAGAATGCCAGGCGGGCAGGCGGGCCCCAAAACTGCATAACGTTTCCGCTCAGTTTCCCGTCAGCGTCACGGCACATGCATGCTGTTACTTCAACGGTGAGAACGTCAATGTCTGATCACCGTTGGATGGACGGCGATCCAATTGGACGAAGAAGACGACGTTTGGACTTCCATCGCAGCCCGGTCTTCGGCTCCCACCACGTGACGCAAAGATCGAGGATCGTTTGACGCACCTTATCCACTTGCACACACGGAGATCCGGTCACCCTCCCTGCGCAAACCAACCAACCAAGAAGGAGATTTCTGCACTGACCGGAGAGTCTGGATCGGAGAGTATGTTTACCGAGCGTGGTGGAGCTATTGAGAGCGGACGAGTCAAAGTTCAGCGCTATCTAACGTGAGGGTTTTCTTGATGGTGAATTGTGAAAGAGTAAAGACTGTTCAATGATTCTTAGGAGAGTTTTATAAAGTCACGTGCAAGTTGGACCAGATGATTTTGGCGCGAGGCCATGCAGTATCGTTCACGACTGATGATTAATTTGTTTGAGCAGAAAGTAGGGTGGACCGGCAAGATTGCATATAATGAAAACATTATATATATTATGAGCTAAGAAAAATGCTAGCTGAGTTGTAGGTTATTAGCCTTGGTGCATCTCATCCTATATATAATTATTTTATTATATAAATAATATTATAATATATAATATTATTATATTATAATAATATATAATATAATATTATTATAATATATTGAAAGAATGAGCTAGAGTTGGATAGTAAATCTCAACTAAGATTTGGATAATTCAAACTTTTAAATGTTATTTATAATTTATAAATTATTTGTTAACAAAAAAAATTATATGATCGATTTAAGATCTAAGTATTATAAAATTATATATAGAGAGAGATTAGATTTCGATCGATCGAATTCTAATCCATATTCGATTAGATTTTCGACTATTAGATCAGCATTCATCTCCAAAATATCCTAAAAAGTAGATGGTCCGTTAACTAAAAAAAATGAAGGTGCCTTCATGCTCCGTAAAGTGCCTTTAATTTTTTTTCAATCCTTTTTTCTTCACTTTTTTTTTTAGATGAGAGCTTGAAGGCGCCTTTAGGCTCTCTGAAGGTTGAAAATTTTTTTTTTTTTTTAGTTAATAGGCTCCATTCAGGAAGCCTAATTTTTTTTTTTCGGGTTAACAAGCTTTTTGAAGAAAGACTGTAGGCACCTTCAAGCTTCCTTCAAGAAGCCTATTAACTAAAAAAAAAAAAAAATTCAGGCTCCCTTCAATAAGCCTGTTAACTGATTTTTTTTAATTTATTTTTTTAGTTAACGGGCTCTTGAAAGGAGCCTGAAGGCGAAAAAAATGAAGAAAAAAGTGGACTGAAAAAAATGAGAACGTCTTCACGAAGCGTGAAAGCACCTTCATTTTTTTTGGATTAACAACGTCTACTTTTTAGGATGTTTTGGAGATACGTATTGATCTAATAGCCGAAGATTCGACCAAATATAAACTGGGATCCGATCAACCGAAGTCCAATTTATCTATATATATATATTAATTACTTAATGCATAGATTAAATTTTTGATATATGAGCATATTAGAGATAGTAGATCGCATCCAATAGATTGAATCATTGATGACCTCACCGTCTAATATAGATCTGATCAAATCTTGATGGAGATCTGCTTAATTGGAGCTAAGTTCAGCTCCTAAGATAGTAATATTATTTCACCATATAATAATAAAATAATATTATTATAATATATTACATGATAAGAATATTATTATATTTTATAATAATTTTTTAAAAAATTACTATTTATTATATTATTTAGATTAAATATTAAAATAAATATTTTATAAATTAAAAATTATTTATAATGATAATTTTGATAGCAAAAATAATTAGATAATTAAAAATACTATATCATGTATTTGTTATTATTTTTCTAATGCTCAAAATATTTTTTCAGTTTGCTTACTAAATAGATGTTAAAAAGAAAAAATTGCAATACGTCAAAAATATATTTATCAAATAGTAGATAACCTTTTATTAAAAGTTTTACTAGCAAAAGCTCTACCATCCAAAGCTTTATAAATAAATTAAAGCGTTCACCATCTACGGCAATGTAAAATTGGCCTTAAACAAAATTGATCAAATCTGATATGGTCACCGTAGATTGATCCAACTTGGGTTGTAATAGTATTTGAAATTGTTGAGCCAGGTCTGGTTCGGGCTGGTCTAGTTGGGTTCAGAAACAGGTTTCAGTCAAGTTAGGGGTGAGTAGTTTACAGTTAGGCTCCATCAATACACATGGATTTGGTTTGCTGAAAACAATAGAGCCTAGTGATTAATGAGGGTGGGAAGGGTGTAGCACCCACCTCCAGCTCTGTTAAAAGTTGGAGGACTTCAAATTGTTCCTATGTTTGTTGCTTTGGATGTCGGTCACTTCGTCAACAAGGTTGCTTGGATCAACCTGGTGCCCTCTTCTACCAATAAGCATGCAGCCACAGAAATCTAGGACTCCAAATTGCAAGCCCAAACCCTCCTATAGAAGTAGCATTTTTGATCATGCTCATTTAAAGTTACATAGGTACCCAGTGCTGATATAAATTTTGCATTGCAGTCACACAGAAGAAAACAAGGAAAATGAAACATAAAAAAAAAAAAAAACAAATAGGGCCGTAAGAACAGGCTACCAGCCCACCATTTAAGCTGGTATTCATAGCAACGATATGATAAACACAATATAGAATATTTCAATATTTTTTTTTTTTCTTTGATGGATAAATATTTCATGGTTCTTAGTCTAGCTTAATCGTTGTTTATTATTTATATTCTTATGCATTTTAGCAGCAAAGGTATATCACCATCCAAGAGTTCATGTTTCCGTTTTAGTGAATATTTGGTGTTCAAAGGTCACGTATATCTTTTACTTCATGGTTCCAAGGTGTTGTTAAAATATACAAGACTAGTGAGGTCATGACATATATATATATATTTTCAAAAAAAAATAAGGAACTGTTATTAACCAGTAAACGGGATAGCTCCATCCCTCGAACCATTTGACACTTTTTAATTCAATGAATCGATTGGATCATGTAACTTGTTTTCATTAACAAAAGAAAAGGAAATCATGGGGCTGAAAACCGGACGGAGGAAAGTTGGTCATTAATTCATAAATAGAGCCAAGGGTGGTTATTGCTCTTATCCCTGTCAATTCTGCGTACTTTTTTGGTTCATTTTCTAGTTGCTAGCTTGAATTTTAGAATCATTTAGTTAATTAACAAGCAAAATACCTCTGCAATGAGGGGAGGTAAACAAAAAATAACTACAAAGATAAAATTGCAAATCTTTAATATTAATTATTGAATAAGGGATGACATTTCCTGTCATAGTTGCACTATACGTAACAACAGATACCATTTCAGCTGATCCAAGAAAGAGATAGCATTGGATGTGGAGGGAAGAAAGAGGTGAGGTGTAGGTAAGATGCATGTATTTATTACCTTGTAGTCCTTAATCAACTGCAAATGCCAAACCAATCATCATCCATTCTCCCAAACCAAAATAATCATAGCAAAAAGAAAATCAAAAATTGAAAATAAATGTAAGCAAAATAGCTAACTCCAAACAAAAAAGATCATTGTTTCAAGCAAGACGAGAAAGAAAAAAATCAAATCTTAGAAACAAATATCATTAAATGCCTATCTCCCAACAAAATTTTTTTAAAAAAAACCTCGAAACAAAATCAAGCAAAAAATCTAAAATTCAACATTAGAATTTATCTAACAAATCCCAAAAGAATTTTTTCTACGAGGATTGTGATCTCTTTTCTTTCTTGCACTGCATGTAATTCTGAATATCCCACAGTTATTTGATGGAGTCTTTTTTTTTTTTTTTTTCTTTTTTACCAGAAAGAGAAAGAGAAAGGAGGGAGATAAAGCTGGATTGTCATTATCCAAGTACAGATTATTCAAATACATCATTAAAATTCGAATCCAGAATTTTTTCCTGCTAATATCGTGATGCTAAATCTTAAAATTCTTTCACTTGATAGCTAATAATAAGTCTAATAGTTAGGCACCACATATTCATCAAACATGGCTTTAATTAAGCATCATTACAACATAATTTATTTTGACCATTTTTTCCTTTCATGCGCTTGCAAAGCATCTGCCCAGCGGCCCAATTAGCTGCCTTCCCTCCAGGAAAGCTCGCAGAACCCACGACACGGTCCACACGCCGGTCTAACGTCGTGGTATTCGCACACGTGAAGCTTAATCAGCCGCACTCTGACTTCAGAAAGAAAAAGGCTGAAAAAGCTCCGTATCAGACACTAGTCCAGCGTCGTGGTATTCGCGCACGTGAAGGTTAGCCAAAAAAAAAAAAATATTACTATTTTAATTAAATTTTTTTAGCAGGCTGATGAATCTAATAATAATAATAATAATAACAATAATAACAACAACAATAACTACTAGCATACCATTTGCACGATGCATGAGATATATTTTTATTTTAAAAATATATAATATTTTAATATTATTTTATTAATTATATAATTATTTAATTTTTTTATATTTTTTTCGTTCTTGGAAGTCCCAATCGAGTGGGAGGCTTAGAGCGGCAAAGCTTAAATAATAGCTAGGAATATGTGGTGGGATGGAAGCATATATGTTGATGACATATGACAGATGGAGGCTGATGAAACCTTCATTTTAATATAATTTTTTTTTTTAAAAAATATTTTATTTTATTAATTTATTTATATTTATTTTATTATATTTTAAAATAATTAAAATAATAAAAAAATATATTTTATGCATAGTGTAGATTATAAGAGATTTATAAGTTATTTTATTTTTTATAAATTTAATTTTTTTTAATGGATCTCTTGTGGCCTAGCTCCTCTTAAAATCCTCATCTTCTTCTCGTATTAGCATTTATTCTTTTCATATTTTTTAAAAAATATTTTATTTTATTAATTTATTAATATCTATTTTATTATATTTAAAATTAATTAAAAAATTTAAAAATATATTTTGTGCATAGTATGGATTGTAAGTTATTTATAAGTTATTTTATTTTTTTATAAATTTAAATTTCTCCATAGATCTCTTGTGGTCTACTTCTTCCTAAAATTCTCATCCTCTTTCCGTATTAGCATTCGTTCTTCTTTTCTTTAAGCTTCGTCTCTGGAGCTCGCTCTTTCTTCTTCCTTTCTATTATCATAATAGAACTCAAGAGGCTCTCAAAGAGTCGGAATCTCATCCAGATCAGGGCCCACTCATACATCCATGATCTGGACCTCGATTGTGCTTTGGAGACTTGCACCATCCCTGAGAGTATGATTGACTAGCGGTTCGTCTGCAAGGCACTAGCTTCATCCTCCAACTCATCCATGAGGATAAGCAAGATATACGTATTAAATGAAATTATACCAATGCAAAGGCCTCTATTTATCATATCTATCATGCCTCCATCGAAAATGCCACCCACTGACGATCCTTATTAAATAGCTCCCGCATCGTTGTCATGAGAACAGAGCCCCATAAATTGAAAATTTTATAGCCAAAGAAGAATCCTTTCGATCAAAAATCCTCAATCCTACAAAATATCATGCTTCTACCAAAATTAAGCTCCTAAAACCTCAAGGAACCAACTCGCATCGCTACAATTCGCACAGAATTTTATATACTTGAGAAAAAAATCCAACCTTAACCTTAAAAACCCTTTAATCTCTCTTAGGTGCTCTCTTTTCCAATAAATCTCTAAAAAAATAATATAATAAAAAAATAAAAAAAATAAAAAAATGAAGCTGATAAGAAAAGAAGGAGAATCCTTTGGCTTTACAAAGAGACGCTGCTAGAAACCTCCGCTCCTCTCTCTCTCTCTCTCTCTGGGAATGGCGATGGCCCCCATAATTTATCTCGAGAGGTTCTATGTCATCCTCCAAACCATCCCATATAATCCATGCCTAGCTAAAACTATAGAGCCCTAGCCCTTGGCCTTGCTGGCGAGCATAAGAAGGCATTTGCAAAATTTCCCAAGGGTCCGCATAGGTTGAAATATCCCACGAAAATAAAAAAAAGATTATCTGATTTTTCTTATTTTAGTTATTCTATGGGGATTGGGCGTACGTCGCGACCCACTGCCTTCTTTCTCTCCCGCTCCCTCTCGATCTTGCTCGTCGAAGGACTCTCTTCCAGGATGATCCCACCAGATGTGGCAGAAAATTCCCAAAAAAGGCCCATGTTGGTGACAATAGTTCGGAGGGTTTATGTTCTCGTCGTTGGATGTGTTACTAATAAAGACACGATCTTGATGAAATGTACCTCCACCTCAAAGTCCGAACTTTGGTATCTCCTGCTTTGAAGCCAAAAAAAAAAAAAAAAAAAAAACTCTACCTTAAGACACGTGGTAGATGGTACTTTAGATAAAAATAAATATATCACGGATGGAGACTAATATTTTTATTTTAATATATATATATATATATAATAGTTAAATTAGATTAGATGATGATGATGATAATAATAATAATAATATGTATAAGATCATAGCAATTCAAAATTTTATTAAAAATATTAGTTAAAAAATATTATTTAGATTTTTTAATTTTATATAAATATCTAAAATCTATTTAATATATAATTTATAAAAAACTAAATATTTGCTCGTATGGATGCTTATATATTTTTTTTATTTAAATTCTTATTAGATTAAGAGTTTAGCTCTATTCAAATTCGCTTATAAATATCATATGATCTCATGGTCGATTTAAATGGGCTCATGTGCATGCTTGGAATGTATTAATTGCTGATGAATGGTTGGTTGTAGCTGCAAGAGAAAAAAAAATTTGTCTGACGGAAAGTCCTTTGATGCAAGTACTTTGAGAAGGGATAGATATTTAAGAATGATGAAAGCAACACTACCATTAACATGACAGGATGTATACATGAAGATCTTCCTTAGGTACAGACTAACTATATAAAGTGAGGATAAGTCAGGCAAGAATTTTGAGAAAATGATGAAAGCAGCACTACTATTAATGTGACAGGATATATACATGAAGATGTTCGTTAGGTACGGACTATATAAAATGAGGATCAGTGCCTGTTACGAGGTAAACGGACGTACATTTTAACTACTCGATAACCTTCCACCCATTGCACATCTCGTTGGACTTAATTATTAATTAAAACTTACTAGTACAGAAACGGCACTTATGCTCCCCATTTTTCATAGAAACACTCCACTCAACTCTCCAGCGACTTCTTCCATCAAAAAAACTCTCCAGCCACTTCACGTCCAAACAATATACGTGTATTGTATCTCCTTGCACAAAAATTCAATGCATCTCTTCAGAAAAGAAAAAGAACAGGGTAGCAGAAATAAAATAGAGTAGTTAGACTTACATCAAGGAGAAAGAAGATTTGCTTCTTGAGTGACACCTGGCTGCCACAATATTCATTTAAGAAAACCGAGATGGATGAAAGGAAAAAAGTTGAACTCTCCGCTACTAGCTTGCTGCCCTAATCCAATGACTAACTTTTTTTTCTAGTAGAAAAGGGTTTATCTCGCATGCTGAGAGTCCATGGGCACAGGGCTAACTGCATTGGACTGCAGATCCTGTGGTCCTCGTTTCACCCATGATCTTATAAATATTACTTAATTGACAATTTGGTCTCCAACACAAGCATGATGGCCCAAATATAATATGGAAACATGCATCTTTTGTCTTGAAGATCGTCATGGATCTAACATCGATATATCGTTGCTGTGCCTTGACATGAATCTTACGCTAAAGATTATACTTCAACGGGACGGCAGGCGCAGCCTTCGACATTCGGGATCACTGGGCTTGGATTCCCGCGGTTGGTGTGTTTTCTTCAACACCGCAAACAGTCCCCCCATCCCGCTGAAATTATGGGGTAGTTTTGTCCATATGTAATCACTATGGGGGTATTCACACTGTTGCATCGAGACTCCTCGGAGGTTGTTGATGCAGCTAAGGACAAACATCGATCCAAGAATTGAAACATTAAAGAAAATCTATAAAAATAGAGGTTTTTCGATAGAGAATTCTTCGATATTTAGGTCAGCCGCAACTTGAGCATAGTAAAAGAGAAATTGTATTGCACTATATTCCATATCTTGAGGATCCTCTTATTATCTCTTTATATAGATGGATGCCATAGCTTGTTAGGATAGAGAATCTAAGTTGTTAGTTGTTGGAGTTGTTGTGAGTTGTGCTCATGTTCCAAAAATTTGATGGAAGATTCTAACTGATTGTCTATATGTGACTAAATGGGAATAGTTGACTAAGATCGGGTCATAGTCGGATAATATTTTGGATGTATTCACATCGGTGTTGGTCATAGTAGACCTATCAACGAATCGGGTTTGGATCAAAATCTGAATTTTCTGATCCAGACTTGATTTTAGTTACTGGTATCAGATCCGGATCCAAATATCCGATAGATCTGATCTTGAAGTATCAAACCCAAACCCTAATGGATTTCGGATATCCAGATCTGGTTCTAGAATCCAAACTTGAGAGAAGGAGAGATTGAGAGGGAGAGATGAAACTAAGATAGGGAGAGACCGAGAGGAAGACTGAGAGAAGAAGAGAGAAAGCATCCAATCGCTCGCCGGCGGCCGACGAGCGATATCGAGAGAGGGAGAGGGTACGATTGCCGGCGAGGGAGACTAAGAGAGGAAGATCGAAAGAGGAGAGTCTGAGAGAAGGAGAGAAGGAGATCGAGAGTCGGAGAGGGAGAGCGGATCCTGATGCGTGCGTGGGCGAGTGACTTCGAACAGAAAATTTTAGGATTGTGCAATTTTGGGAAAATGGGCGTAACTTCCTCAATACAGGTTGGATTGATCCGATTTCAAAAGTCACAGATCAAGGACTCGTAGATCTACAACTTTAGTGTTGAGTTTCTACAAATAAGCTCTATGGAGTGAGCAATTCTGGGAGGAAGTGGACGAGGCACTGTATTTATGGGGATGTGTGTAACTCGAGGATATGGAAGGTTTATCACCTAAGCCTAAAGGCACAAGCCACCAGCCAAGTATAAAGGATCGAGATAGTTGCAGTTCACCACCAAGGCTATTGGTATCATCATTCCTTAATCCATCGAAGCAAGTTGTAACCGAAGTTAGTCTTAGCATGAATAAGTACCGATAGTGTTTGTTTTGCCGAAGGAATCTGCTCAGGACTTAAGGATTGATCAGTAGTCTCGGATGCTCCCGCATCAGATCCCATCACTCACCGACTGCCAATGAGTGAGATCGAGAGAGGGAGAGAGAGGGAGGGAGGGTATCTGGCAAGAGATCGAGATTGAGAGAGGGAGAGAGAGGGAGTGAGGGGGGTCCGGCAAGTCAACAAGAGATTGAGAGAGAGGAGGGAAGGGGTCTGGCAAGAGATTGAGAGAGGAAGAGAGAGGGAGGGAGGGGTTCGACAAGAAATCGAGAGGGAGAGAGAGGGAGGGGGTCCAGTAAGAGATCAAGAGAGAGAGAGGGAGGGGGTCTGGCAAGAGATTGAGAGAGATCGAGAGAGAGGGAGGGGGTTCGAACGTGGCCCACTGGCGAGGAAGAGGGGAGGGATAGGTGGGAAGCGACTGAGAGAGGGAGAGACTGAGAGAGGAAGATTGAGATTGAAAGAGAGAGGGGAGGGTGCGCGAGCGAGATCGGGATCCGAAAACAGCCCGCTAGCAAGGAGGAGGGGAGGGAGAGGCATTGTCGACGGTCGAGAGACAAAGGGAGAGAGGAAGATAGAAAGGGAGAGAGAGAGAGATTTAAAAATAGATTAAGAATGGATCCAATACTAGTACCAGATCCGGATCCATCGGATAAATACCCATAGGTCTTAGATCTGAACCTGATCCATTGACAGCTCTAAGTCATAGAATTTTATCTCTATTATTAGAGAACTTCTGATCTGGAGGTCGGGTTTGATCCGAGCTAAGGGTTGGACAAAGATTGATGAGATTATTTCATCCTGGCTCTCTATGGTGGTCTTTGTGACACTCGTCATCAAAATTTACTTCGATGTTTCAACCGATCCCAGCAGGATCTCCAAGGATGAATCCTAAGGATAACAAGATGACTCCATAACACTATCCCTCCACTTCTAAGATTAAAGCATTTATCTAGCTCGAATGAAGGAAGTAATATTCTTCGAAAATAGTTCTCGGTACTTGTTTGAGTTGGCGAATTCGAGTTTTTTGATCTTTAGATGAATCAAAATTTGATTTCAATTTGACAAATCATTTCATGAGTTGTGCCTTAATCATTTGGACTGATTTGGCACTCCATAGATCGTAGAGCATTTATGAGAGATGGACGACACCAAGCAAATTTTTGAGGTAAACTTATAAGGACTTTTCTGAATTGATTCCAAGGCAGATTTCGCGAAGTTGATCATATTGGTTGGTACTTGACCTCAGGATATGCCATCAAATTGCTTCCAAGATATTTATTTATGGAGATCCTAACTTGGATTAGGATAATTTCTTGTGCTCGATGCCATACCGAATAGCATTTTGAAGATCTTAGCCAGGGCTAAGATATATCCAAGAGATTTAGAGGTTTGGACTTGAGTCAGGACAACTCATTGTGCTCGGTGTTATGCCAAATAATATTTTAGAGATCTCAATCGAAGCCGAGATATCTTCGAAAAATCAATCCGCTAATCTAATCATCGGAGTTCATTTTAGAGTCTAAATATCTTATGATCGCCGTTGTCATTAATGCCTTATCGAACATATTCTCAAAGGTCTCAGTCGAAGTTGAGATATTTTGGAGAATTAGTCCACCATTCAAGTCGTCGGGATTCAAACTGATATCTGAATATCCCATGATTGCTGTTGTCATTGGTGCCCTGCCGTATATAATTTTAGAAGTCTCAACCAGAGCTGAGATATCTTTGAAAAATCATGTGAGGTCGATCCACGGTGATATTTGCCGAGTTATCATAGGCCTCTACTTGACTCGTTTGTGAGGAGTACTAAATGGCCATATAGGATCCCTGGAGGATTAACTTCTTTGTTGTCATTCTTGGCCTTCACTTAACTCGTCTGTGGGCAAGGAGCGTCAGATAACCATATGGGATCTTCAAAGAATTAGCCCCTTCAGTATTATCTTTGGCCTCCACTTGACTTATCTTTAAACAAGAAGTATCAGATGACCGCATGGGGTCCTCAAAGGATTAGCCCATTCATCATCATCCTCGACCTTCGCTCGACTTGTTTGTGAATAAGAAATGCCAGGTGGCAGTATGGGATATCTAGAAGGTTGGCCCCTTCATCGTCGTTCTTGGTCTTCACTCGACTCATCTATGGATGAAGAGTGCCAAGTGGTGTGTTACAACAAAAATAGTTTATAGCGACGAAATTTTAGTAACACTCAGAAAAGAGTATTACTATAAATCTCTCTAGTGATGATTTTAAAAAAATATCATAAAAGATATATAATATTATAGCATTTTATCAAAAGTATTATTAAAAATTATTATATAGCGATGGTATCTTATAATTAACTATCATAAGAAATTATATTCTATTATAATAATTTTAAAAATTATCATACAAAATCTATAATATTATGATAGTTATTTATAGATATTACTAAAATTTAAAATATTATAATAGTATCATGTAAAAAAAATATTTTATAATTAAATAGAATCTAATTGATAATATTTATAATTCTATTATTGAATATTAATTATTTATCAATGAAATAAATTTTATCCTCAATATATCATTATATAACTAATAGTTTTTATTATTAATTACTTATGAATTATTTTTATGATAAATTAGTATCATTACAAACTAATTTAATTTTTTTGTGATGACAATATTTAATTACTAAATATGTATTTAAACTTTATAGAAAAAGATATTTTATATATTTAATAAATTTTAAAACTAATATGATTTCAACTATGTGAGTCAAGATAGTTTAATACTAAATAAAAATAAATCTTGATCTAAAATCTACTATCAATCTTGAATGCACAATATCACAATCAAGAAATAATCTATGATATAATTACTAAAAAATCTAAATGGAAATAAATTTAACCAAGAATTTGGATCTAATCCAATATAATTTGTATTAAAACATACATAAAAAATTTAAGGATTAGCTATATAAATTATATAATATAAAAAAATAAAATATTATATATTAAATATCATTATTTTTTACTTATAGTATAAATAAAAAGAATTATAAATTATCTATTTTTAAAAAAAATATTAGAAAAAAATATTTATGATTATAAAAATATGTTAAAATTATTTATATTTTAAGATACTTTAAATAATAAGGTTTTCAAAATATTATGAAGAATAAAATAAAATAATTTATTTTTAAATTTTTTTTCAAAAAGAAGAAAATTATTTTTTAAAAAAATTAATTATTAAAATTAAAATATCATAATATATTTGAAATAAATATACTTCATAATATAAATAAATTTTGAATAAGTATAATAAACCATAACTTTATATCATAAGTTAATATTATCATAGTGACTAAGTACTAGATAACTATCCAATAGATTTTATATATTTATAAAATTTATGATTATAAATTTAGCTTATTTTTAAAAAAATTAATTTTGATTGTATTTATAGTGATAGTATAGACTTGTTTATATCAATGTTCACCAAAATCGTGGCAATAGATGGCAATAGTTTTTAGCGACGCTACCTATTATCGCAATTTACCAACTATTGGTATAGATTTTATTAATAATTTTTTATATTTTTTATGATAATTTTGACTGTTACTATAGACCTTTTTTATCGTAGTGATGGTATGGGATCTCCGGAGGGTTAGCACCTTGGCGTCAATTAATGCCTGATTTAATCATTTTAATGAGAGGCTTACACCAAAACTAAAAGAATGGATATTTTTATTAACATAATCAATGAACATGTAACTTACTGGTATTGTCTTTTCACTCCCTTTGCTCAGTCTTCTGCCTCCTACCACCTATAGAGCTGGAAATCATATTGATAATAGCAGCCACAGGTCAATTGTTATCATTCTTCTCATTGAGCTAGTATCGAGGTAGCTCTTTGGATGCTTGGTCTTATTACTTCTGAACATATTCGCTAAGATTGTCTCTTCAGATCAAGACTTCTATCTCGTCTCTGAGTTGGTGACACTCTTCGGTGTCGTAATTATGGTCACGATGGGGGTGGCAATATTTTCTCTTGCTCCTCCCAAGTTACTGAAGACTTCATTGGTGGAGGTTGGTGGAGGTAACTTTGTCCCTTGATTTTCATAAGAATCTGACATCGAGGGACAATCGGTAGAGCATAGTTGTAATAGCATTGAGGTGGATGAAGAAAACCTAGCAGGGTTTAGGGCATGCCTTTCAAAACTTTTTTAAAAATTAACTACAATAGAAGTAAAATTAATCTAAAGTTAATTTTATGCATGCTATGATCTAATCATAAAATCCTACTCATGATCTTTGACATGCTTATATGAATCAGAAAAAATAAAATACATTCGATCAGCAATTCATATTTGCTGATCGATCTATGTTCAGAACATAGTATCTGTACATGGATAGATGATCACCGTAATCTGGATCTATAGGAAGACGCTCTCCCATCGTGTTATAGCCGTACACATGTTCGGCCTCTATGGTGACTCCACACGGAGCCCTTGATCTTGATCAGTCCTTCTGGAGTACTAGCTCTTCGTCGAAACCTTCGATAACTGATCTTCGTCGATCTAAGTGATAAACTTTTCTCGAACTTCTGGATACTCCAGAAGATCAAAAGACTCTATGGAGGATGATAAGATGGTGGTGGAAAAAAAATGGTGGAGATCTTGCACTCACGGCGCTCAAACTCTCCATCCAAAATCTTGAGTCCCAACTCTAAGGTTTCAGCATACACCCATAAGAATCTTGACACTCTTTTCTTTCATACCAAAAGAGATGCACTTTCTCTGATTTCTATCTTACGAAAATCCTTCTCATCGCTCATGCACACCCACGCATCTCTAGGCCTCTTTCTTGCGCATGCCCAAAAAGGCATCAATGCATGAGAATAGATTTGTTTGAACTTGTTTCAACCAATTTTCTTGAATTCAAAATTCAAGAGGACTCCTTATTTCTTTCCATCGTCCATCATAATATTTAACATGTAGAAGGACTCTCCTTCTACATGTGCACAAATAAAATTGTGATCGAACAAATGGGAAGGCATGGAGAAAAGATAATGATGAGAGGGAGTTAGAAAGTTTCAATCAGACTAACCAACACAAGTTGAATTCAAAATTCAACTTGCTCTCAATCTGATTTGATCCAACACTTAGATCAGATCAAAAGTAGAAAGATGGAGGGCGTAAACTCTAATTTTGGCATGGACAAATCCCATGCACATTCCCAATGTGCGTTGAGAAGGAGAATGGATCAAAAGTCAACGTGCAAGGAGAATTCAAATAAGCTTTGAATCGGTCCAAATTGGTTTCAACCAAATCAATTTATCTTGACCAATTAGACTAGATCAAATCCAACCAAATTAGAATTAATCTAACTTAGTTAATTTTTAATCAAATTAAAAATTAATCAAGTCCAACCTCTGATCAAATCAAGATCCATCTTCCTAAGCGATTAGATCATCACATGATCTGATCATGTCAACTAAATTGAATCAAATTCAATTTGACTTAATCAATTTCTCATCGCTCAATCAAATTGAGCTAATCAATAATCTAATGCTAATTAATCCTTTAACAAATAACTAACTCCCAATCTAGGATTTCTAATCAGCCATCAGATCAGGTAGGAACTCCTATTGTATGTGATCCTATAGGTTCGAATCCTAAGCCGGTAATCAGAAACTAATTTTTTATTTCAATCGATGTGATCATCTAGCAATGATATCCAACGTCTAGATAGATCGAAAAGTCACAATGCAATAATGATGAATCTGTGGCATATGATTACCGTATAATTCATTCCCTTGACCATGATGCTCATAGGATGATCTAGGATTAACTGCTAATCCTAAAAATTCATTCATATTATATTTCAAAATTCAGCATCCATCATATGGATTACCCCAATCGAGAATTTGCTAAATTAAAATACAGCGATGTACTTATTTTAACACTTGAAGAGGTCAATCCCATTTTGACTCACGCACCGACAAGCCAAGTACTTGACTACATCCAGTAGTCTTCTATCACTAAATTAGAATTCAAGTAGTCCGATACTTAAGTACAGTGAGTTGCTTGCAAGTCACCATAGTGATCTCAGATATAAGAGACACATATACCTATATCCTTCACGAGCAATCTTAGCAGAAGAGAGCTCCATAATTGGGTCACGATCAATGAAATGTACCCCTATATTTTACCTACATGCCATGACAGCATCACCATATTTCTTGGTTAAGAGAACAACCAATACTTATGGCACATAATAACCTACTCTTGATTAACGTTGTCATCCTTGGTAATAATAAATCATTTGATCGTGATCAGTTTAAGAACTAAACGATAAATCCTTCTTTATCGAGTCAAAATAGTCCTAAGAACTTCATCATAGAGAGTTCATTACAGAAAGATGCATAAAATGATGAAATTATCAGAATAATAATTTTATTTAATTAAAATTTAAGTATAAATTATATTTAGCTCAACCATCAATAATCTAGATGATTGACTTTGGGATACATTTTTCAATAACTCCTACTTAGACTAAAGCCACTTAGAATAGTATTAAATATCCATCTTTCATTTATGATTATTGAACTCTTTGATTCTGAGAGCTTTAATAAATGGATAGACTACGTTCTCCCTTCATCGATCTTCTGAAGCTCGATGTCACATCGCTCTACGATTTCGTGTATAAGATAATAGCGATATAGAATATGTTTGGTGCGTTGATGTGCCTTCAGCTCCTTTGCTTGAGCTATGGCTCCAATGCGATCATAGTATAGTAAAATCGGACCATCAAAGGAGGGTGCCACTCCTAGCTCATCGATGAACCTTCGTAGCTACATAGCTTTCTTCGCAGCATTAGATGCCGCAATATATTCCATCTTGCATATAGAATCGATCATAATGTGCTGCTTGAAACCTTTTCAACTGATCGCTCCTCCATTCAGTGTAAATCATAACCTGACATACTCTTACTATCATTATGATCTGACTGAAAATTGAAATTAGTGTATCCCATAAGTTTCAAATCAGTATCTCCATAGATGAGCTCTTAGTCTTTAGTATTTTTTAAATACTTCAGAATTATCTTCACAATCTTTCAGTGATTCTCATCTGCATCAGACTGATATCTGCTCATTATCCCTAGTGAGTATGCCACATTTGATCTCGTATATATCATGGCGTATATAATAGAATCTATTGCCAAAGTATATGATATTATATTCATACGCTCTCTTTTTTGAGGAGTTGTCGGACAATCTCTCTTCGAGAGAGAAATTTCATAGTCTATCGAAAGATAGCTCTTTTTGAAAATCTCCATACTAAACCTCTTCAGCATGATTTTAATATACGTGGATTGAAACAATCCAAGCAATCTTTTAGATCTATCCCTATAGATCTTCATCCCTAGAATGTGGGATGCTTCTCTCAAGTCCTTTATAGAGAATACGATGACAGCCAAATCTTTATTTTCTGTAATGTAGGGATGTTATTTTCGATTAAGAAAATATCATCTATATATAATACAAGAAATATAATTACAGAATCATTAGCCTATTTGTACATGCAAGATTCTTCTCCATTCTTAACGAAGTCATACGTTCTGATCATCTTATCAAAATGCATATTCCAACTTCAAGATGCATGCTTCAATCCATAAATGAATTTTTGAAGCTTGCACACCTTGAACTTATATATGAATGTAAAACTCTCAGACTGTACCATATATACCTCTTCGTCCAGCTCTTCATTTAGCAAAGCTATTTTCATATCCATTTGTCAGATCTCATAGTGTAGGTATACTGCTATTGCAAACATAATACGAATAGACTTAAGCATTGCCACTGAAAAAAATATCTCATCATAGTCAATACCATAACGTTGACGATATCCCTTGGCAACTAGATGGGCTTTATAGGTCTCTACCTTCCCGTCTACGTTTCATTTTCTTTTGAAAATCTACTTACACCTAATGAATTTTACTCCTTCAGGTGGATCAACTAGTGTCCATATATTATTGATCTTTATGGACTTTATTTTGGACTTCATGGCTTCAAGCCATTGATTAGAGTTAGATCTCTACATGGCATCCATGTAGGTGATCGAATCCTCATCATTCTCATCAAGTTCGATAGAATTACCATCCTGGATCAAGAAACCATAGTATTTATCCAGTTGATGCGGCACTCTATCGAATCTCCTCAAGAGTGCATCTACAATGAGCTCTGAGTTTGATCTTATCAAATCTAGTTCTACAAGTTTACTAGAATGTATCGGTTTTTCCATCTGTCGAACTTCACCAAGCTTAACATTAGAGACAGTTGTTCCTTCCATAAGAATTTTTTTTTCTAAAAAGACTGCCCTATTGCTGACAAATTTTTTTTGCTCTTCAGCATGATAGAAGTAATAACCCTTTATTTTTTGGGGTATCCTATAAATAAATACTTTTTGGACCTATGTCCAAGCTTTTCTGGCTGTAAATATTTTAGATAAGTTGGACATCCCCAAATCCTAAGGTAAGCGAGTGTCGACTTATGACTAGTTCATATCTCATATGAAATCTTTACAACAGACTTACTCGAAATGTTATTCAAAATAAAATAAGCAATCTCTAATGCATAATCCTAAAAAGAAATCGACAGACTCACAAACCCCATCATGGATCGAACCATGTCTAACAGAAATTGATTTCTCTTTTTAGATACACCATTATGCTGTGGTATTCTAAAAGAAGTCCACTCAGAGAGAATCTTATTCTCTCCTAGATATGTCAAAAATTTATTGGAAAGGTATTCACCTTCTAGGTCAAACTGGAGAGTTTTAATACTCTTCCCAAGTTATTTTTCTACCTTATTTCAATATCGTTTAAACATTTCAAACGAATCGAATTTACTCTTCATAAGATAGACGTACCTATATCTAAATAGGTCATCAATAAACGTAATGAAGTAATAGAACCCAGCTCTAGTACATGTGCTTATAGGTCCACATACATTAGTATGTACTAGACCTAGAAGCTCAGTGGCTCGTTCATCTTTTTCAGTAAAAGATGATTTGATCATCTTATTGAGAAGGCAGAACTCATAAGTAGTCAATGATTCATAATCATCGATGTCAAGGATATTCTTCTTGACTAACCTATTAATTCTATTCTTATTTATATGACCTAGCCGACAATGCCAAAGATAGGCATTAAAAACATGATCTAGTTTTAGGTATTTGTTTGACATATATATTACACTAATAGACTGTAATAAAATATAAATATCATTTCTTAATTATTCTTGTATTATTGTAATACCATTCATAATGATATCATAATAATATTTTTTATTGACAAACAATAACTATCTTGGGATAAAAGCCCAACAGATATTATGTTCATTATTAAAGATGGACAATAGTGACAATTACTTAAAATAATATTATTATTTTTAAAAAATAGCTCAAGAGTTTTCAATGCTAGGACTGAAACTTTACTTTCATCTCCAACATTAAGAAATCTATCATCATTCTCAAACTTTCTACCAATTTAAAGTCCATGCAATAAATTGTATATATAAATTGAACTCCTGATTTCTAATATCTAGGTAGATGTATCACAAACAGTGAAATTGCAAGATGTTATCATATAACATCCTTACCTAGCTACTCTTTGCTGGTTTTCATTGTTCAACCTATTCAAGTCAAGAGAACGATTCCTCTTTGGGTCTGTCTGATTAGGATTAAGACTAGACTCCTCATTCTTAGATCCTAAATGCTTGTCACTATTCAATAGTAAATAGAGCGGACTTATACTAGCCATTCTATTTATCTGAAAGAAAAATAAGAAACCATATTAGTACTTGAATTAATTAATCCTAAAGATTTGGACTTTAGTCTAAAGATCCTTCCACTATTTTTAAACGAATCGGAAGCCTCTACCTCCAATTCGAGAAATTACACTAAATTCTTAGTGGGTACTGGAATCCATATAGAATACAAATGGATCCGAAGAAAGCTTTAGCTAACCCATATGCATCTACAAGTAGGTTCACAATTAATTATTTTTTTAAATAATTTTTAGTAATTAGATTTTACCCCAAAAACTAAATCAGTAGGCTTTGGCCTCCACTGAAATGATTCGATTAGGTCCAATCATTAACATGATCGATTTTGGTGCATCAAATCAATGATAACCAGACTTGAGGAAAGCTCTAACTAACTTGATTATCATTAAGAGAGTATGATCTAATCATCATATGATGGATAGTAATTCTAACATTCAAATGAACATCAGGTGTAAGGCATCTCCAATGTCCACCTAGAAAATTAGACTCATTACTATTCATCTTAATGAGAGACTATGACTTAGTTATCCCCATAACTTAATCATTTTAAGGATCTAATAATTTAAAGAATTTAATTTACTTATGATTTTAGATATAGAAATGATATGGATCAATTTCTCCCACTGACTTCACCAAGTCAAGTCCTCTCACTGATTTCACCAAGTCAATAGATTAGGACTATGATCAATTTAGGTCCATGGGCACCTAATTCAGTATTACTGAATTAAAATTAGTCAAATTGACTTCTAATGACATGGATCAGCTTGAATCACTAGGTGATCTAATCAAATTCTAATCGATCATGTTGGTCAGATAAGTGAGATCAGTAAAGGGATATGTCATTAACTCATCAAAGATCGAATCAGTATGAATAGCTTCTAATTAAAAATTATTAATCTAAATTATTAAACTTATCTTAGACACCAACTGGTTAACTAGGTTTAATCAGATTGACCTAATAATTTTAGGCTATACTACTTAGCCATGAATCAAGTCCATTTTGATCTTGTTAAAGACATGGACTCATTCAACTATAACTATTGAAGTTGAGTCTAAAGTATCCTTGACCTAATCTAAGTCAATACTTGATTAGATTTGATCAACTACTCTAGATTAATCTATTCTTTAATTAGCCTTAGGTCTAACTCAATTAATGGATCTAATTCATCTAATCCTTTAACCCATAGTATTATGCAATTATCTTAGGTCTTTAATTCATAATTTTAGACTTAACTAGATAATACTTAATTCTTTTAATTAAATTTTGGCTTGATGGGTTGGGGTTCAGCATTTCAAAAATATTTTTCAGTTTTAAAAGATTCTTTACAACAAAGCATTGTTTCACCAAATAGGTCAATTCATTATAAAAATGGATTGACTTATTTCACAAACAAGCATTAGTTGTAGGTTATAACATTTAAAAACAGTCATTGAATAGCTTTAGCCAGCTTCTCAATCGAGCTGGCTCGGATCCTATTCGAGCTGGCCCGAGTAAATTTTGAGTCAGCCCATCGCCTGAGATAGCCGGCTCGAGCAAAAGCCCATAAGCTTTCATTCCATCGAGCTGGCTTGGATTCCATCCAAACCAACCCTAACAAACATCGAGTCGGCCCATCATCTAAGACAACTGGTTCGAATAGAAGCCCCGAAGGCCATCTTTTAGTCGAGCTGATTGGATCCCATCCAAGCCGGCCTGAACAGAAGTTGAGTCAGCTTAGTTCCTAACTAAGATGGCTCGAATAGAAGGCCACAGAGCCATTTCAGGCTGGCATGCTGGTCGAGCAGGCTCAATTTTTGAGACAGTTGGCTCGACCAGCGAACAAAACCTTTACAAGATTTTATTTAGATTTAATCTAAACTTATGTACATTACATAAAAATCATGAAATATTTAGATCTAATTTAAACATAAATTTATGATAAAATTTAGATTAAAATTAATTCAAAATATATCATAAAAATTTATTAGATCACATCTAAAATTTTATGATTGAAGTTATAGATCATAATGTACCAAGATAATCTCTCCACTGTAAGGGATAAATCTTACAGCAGGATAACCTACAGTTCATATGATTATTGTGTTATACATTAAATCTTTCTAATTTATATATTAAGCATGTCGAGCAACCCTTGCTCTGATACCACTTGAAGAAAATCTAGCAGGATATAGGGCACGTCTTTCAAAATTTTTTTGAAAATTAACTATAGCAAAAGTAGAATTAATCTAAAGTTAATTCTATACATGCTATGATCTAATCATAAAATTCTACTCAAGATCTTTGACATACTTATATGAATCAAAAAAAATAAAATGCATTCGATCAATAAATCAAATTTGCTGATCAATCTATATTCAGAACATAGTATCTGTACGTGGGTAGATGATCATCGCAAAATGGATCCATCGAAAGATGCTCTCCCATCGTGCTACAGTCGCACATGTGTCTGGCCTTTATGGTGAGTCCACATAGAGCCCCTGGTCCTGATCAGTTCTTTCGGAGTGCTAGCTCTTTGTCGGAGACTTCAATGGCTGATCTTTATCGATCCAATCGATGAACTTCTCTCGAACTTTTGGATGCTCCAGAAGATCAGAAGACTCTATGGAGGATAACAAGGTTGTCGTGAAAAAAAATGATGGAGATCTTGCACTCATGCCACTCAAACTCTCCATCCAAAATCTTGAGTCCCAACTCTAAGATTTCAACACACACCCATAAGAATATTAATACTCTTCTCTCTTACGCCAAAAAAGATGCACCTTTCTTGATTTCTATCTTACAAAAATCCTTCTCATCCCTCACACACACCCATGCATCTCTAAGCCTCTCTCTTGCACATACCTAAAAAATCTTATTTTTTAATAGGCGTCAATGCATGGAAGGATAAGGATAGGTTTGGTTGAACTTATTTCAACCAATTCTCTTGAATTCAAAATTCAAGAGGACTCCCTATCTCTTTTCATCATCCATCATAATGTTTAACATGTAGAAGGACTCTCCTTTTGCGTGCGCACAAATAAAATTATGATCGAACAAATGGGAAGGCATGAAGAAAAGATAATGATGAGAGGGAGTTGAAAAGTTTCAATCAAACTAACCAACATAAGTTGAATTCAATATTCAACTTGCTTTCAATCTGATATGATCCAATGCTTGGACCAGATCAAAAGTAGAAAGATGGAGGGCGTAAACTTTGATTTTGGCATAGAGAAATCCCATGCACATTCTCAATGTGCGTTGAGAAGGAAAATGGGTCAAAAGTCAATGCATAGGGAGAATTCAAACAAGCTTTGAATCGGTCCAAATTAGTTTCAACCAAACTAAATTATCTTAATCAATTAGACTAGATCAAATCCAACCAAATTAGGATTAACCCAATTTAGTTAATTCCTAATCAAATTCAAAATTAATCGAGTCCAACCTCTGATCAAATCAAGGTTCATCTTCCTAAGCGATTAGATCATCACATGATCTGATCAGGTCAACTAAATTAAATTAAATTTATTTTGACTTAATCAATTTTTCATCGCTCAATCAAATTGAGCTAATCAATAATCTAATTGCTAATTAATTTTTTAATAAAAAATTAAGTTTTAATCTAGTGGAACTTTCGATCAGCCATTAGATCAGGTAGAAACTCCTATTGTGTGTGATCCCATAGGTTCAAATTCTAAGTCGGTAGTATAGGAACTAATTTTTTGTACCAATTGATGTGACCATCTAGCAATAGTACCTAATGTCTGGATAGATTAAAAAATTATAATGCAATAATGATGAATCTGTGGTATATGGTTACTGTGTAATTCATCCTCCTGACCATGATGCTCATAGGATAATCTAGGATTAACTGTCAATCCTAAAAATTTATTCACATTGTATTTCAAAATTTAGCATCCATCATATAGACTACCCTCGCTGAGAATTTGCTAAATTGAAATACAGTGATGCACTTAGTCCAACATTTGGAGGGATCAATCCCATCTTGACTCAAGCACCGATAAGTCAAGTACTTGACTACATTCAATAGTCTTCTGTTACTGAATTAAAAATTTAGATAGTCCGGTACCTAAGTACAGTGAGTTGCTTGTAAGTCACCATGAATGATCTCAGATCTAAGAGACATATATATCCATATCCTTCGTGAGCAATCTTGATAGAAGAGAGCTCCGTAGTTGGGTCATGATCAGTAAAATATATCCCTATATTTCATCTGCATGCCATAACAGCATCATCATGCTTCTTGGTTAAGAGGACAACTAACACTTATGGCACACAATGATTTATTCTTGATTAACATTATTGTTCTAGGTAACAACGAATTATTTGATCACGATCAGTTTAAGGACTAAACGATAAATCCTTCTTTATCGAATGTAAATAGTCCTAAGAACTTCATCATAGAGTGTTCATTACAGAAAGATATACTAAGTGATGAAATTGTCAGAATAATAATTTTATTCAATTAAAATTTAAGTATAAATTATATTTAGCTCAACCATCTACAACCTAGATGATTGGCTTTAGGATATATTTTTCAATAGTGGACTTTTTGACCGACAGATCTTCAAGGATCGGGAGGATTCTTCTTTTACTTGACTTAGGCACACGTCCTCCCATGCATGCTTCTATTTGTTAGGAGTCCGACTTTTCTCCTGTCGGCATGCGCTTTAACCCTTTTCGATCTATATATACTTGTTGGTCTAGGCTAGAAGGTCGATGTAGTTCCTCAGGAACGTCTTGTCAAGAAAGTAGATAAGGTGCTCATTGCAAAGGCCTCACTTTTGAACTGACATGACGATGGCTTCATCAAAGTTGTGGACTTCTAACATGATCATGTTGAAGTGCACCACATAGTCCTGTAAAGATTTGCTTTCTTCTTGATGGATGGAGAAGAGGCTATCCGAAGTCCGTGGCTAAATTTAGTTGTTTCCAAAGTAAGCAATGAACTAACATTCAAGTTGCTAAAAAAAAAAAAGATTGATCCCGATTGGAGACCGAAGTACCAAACTCTTGCTGCCTTTTTTAAGATCGCAAAGAAGAAGAGATAGAGGAGGACGTCTGAGGTGCCCTACAGCATCATAAGAATCTTGTATCCTTCCAAGTGATTTAGCCGATTGATAGAGCAATCTTATGGCTTTATCGATTGCATCTTGAATTGACTTGGGATCGGTTCCTGGAGGATGGTGTGGGAGATAGGTGGTCAAAAACTAAAATTGAGGGCCTCATTGTTCCCTCTGCTGCCCACTTGGACCTCGACCAAGTGGCGCTCGATCTCTTAGACCTTTTGTGCAAGGTCCTCCTCTCGATGGTGTGGAGAATAAGGCAAAGTTGAATCTCCATCGAAGGAGATTGGGGAAAACTGACGTCGGGCCTCATGGTGGAAGCCTCAATGAGGAGGCGATCGTCAATTGATGGGGCATGATCATGTGTGCTCTGAGGGGCATCATCGAGAATCGATGAACAATTTTGGTGATCATGCGGGGAAGGCATAAGTTGGAGAGCAGGCTACGTAGGTTGTCGCTGCTTTGTAGTCTACTATAAATGCTAGAAAGTATCAGTTAGTGCTTGGACTTGGTGGATCAGATCATCGAATTACTATAGATCTATTATCATGGGTGGCTGTGTAGAGTGCGCTAGCCCATTTAAAGCGGACAATTGGGTAGCTCCACCCTAACTTCATCGAAAGGATTGTCAGCAAGAAACAATGGAGTAGTTACCTCATGACATCTCTCTCTTTAATTAGGTTATTGGGCCCTTCCTCTAGTGCTAAACTATTGCATCAAGACTTTGAAGGTCGTTGATGTAGCTAAGGACGAACATTGATTTGGGAACCAGAATGCTAAAAAAACCCTGTAAAAGAAGTCTACACACGTTGGAGGTTCTTCGATAAAGGACCCTTTGTTGCTTAAGCCAGCAAGAGCTTGAGCATAGTAGGAGAAAGAAAGAATATTGCACCACATTTCGTACTTTGAGGGTCTCTTTATTATCTCTTTATATAGAGGGATGCTATAGTTTGTTATTATTAGGATAGAGAATCCAGTTTATTAGTCATGGATGGTTATTGTGAGTTGTGCCCACATTTTGAGAGTTTGTTGAAAGATTTTAATTGATTGTCCACATGATTGAATGGGCTAGTTGACTAAAATTGGCTCACAGTTGAGGTGTTATTCTGAATGTATCCGCATCGGCATTGGTCATAGGATTTTATCCCCATTATCGGAGAACTTTCGACCTAGAGATGGGATTTGATCCAAGCTGAGGGTCAGATGTTGACCGATAAGATTATTTCATCCTGGGTCTCCATGATAGTCTTGATGACACTCGTTATTGGGGTCCATTTCAGTATTTCAACCGATCCCAATAGGATCTTCGAGGATAAGTCCCGAGGACAATCGCCAAGCAAGTATGACTCTATAACACACACGCATAAATGAAAAGAAAAGAACAGAAACTTGATACCCTTCTCCCTGCTAGTAGTTGGTGGGCTTAGTTGCCACGAGCATCCCCATCATGTTTCTTGATGTTGACGCTGTTGGCTGCCAAAACTTGGTTAGGATAGCTAAACAGAACAACGGTACTTAAAATTACTGCTTGTCAGTCTTCTAAATTGAAAGTAACAGTACCTCCGTCTAAATTATGCAATAACCCAACTACTTGGTGCTAATGGCTGGCTGTTGTGCGAGCGCTTGCAGTGTACTCCCTCCCCGCGAACTGAGGAATGATAAGGTGTTTAGACTTCTACTCTTTTGTCTCATCAATTAATTCTGGCTAGTAGATCATCAGCATACGTAACGCCTCCATAACCATGACTATTCCACGCATAAGTTTGAAAACAACCGTCCTTTTTACGTTACATTCCACTGGTAGACTACAAATTACTTATCTTAAATAGTACAAGAAACCTCAGTTTTGGCATACCAGACTACAGCTTATTTAACTTTTCTTATACAACAGAACTGGATACAAGCAACCTCTAGTGCAGCATCATAACGTAGATACTACTAAAGTAACATGGAGGCAAACCACGCTTACCCTCAGCCGTATTATAAAACCAACACCAAAGGAGGATTTTCTCTGCTTTCGTAGTTAAAGGAAAGCTGCATCGACTTTGAGACTCCTTATGAAGCGTTTCTCCTTGCTAGTTTTGGTTGAGAGGTAGTTGAGAAAATCCCTGAATCTGCTCTCTTTGTATTTTTTGGATCGTTGCTCATCCAGCAGCTCTTTGGAAACTTCGACCTTTTCGTCCATGGAAAGACTCTGGATGCTGGCTATCGAAATCCTCTGCTTCACAGAGTTCAGAACTACCCTGTGGACCACGCCTTTGTATAGGCCATTGCTCAGCACCTCTAGGTAGTCACCAATGTGGACATGTAGGGCCTGTGGGACCTGTGGGACTTCTCTCCAGGACCTGGAGACCTTGACAATTCTGGAGCAAGATGGTTAAAAAACCATAATCGGAATGAGGAGCCAATTCAACCATATCAGCTGGATGGGACGACTTTGAGTAGCTGTTGATGGCTAGGAGTTGGATTCCTTCTTCAAGTTTGTCACTCAAGTATCCATGACCCAAGCCCAGGCTTTCCAGTATGGCATCCATCAGTTGAATGGCTAATCTTCTGCTTTCGATCGCGTACTGTCCCATCTTTTCCCCGATCAAATACATCAAGCTTGATTGTTAGTTCAGGACGTCTTCTCTCATCCTAAGAGATCTGGTCATGTACTACACTTTTGATACATTAGTGGAAACATGCCAAAAAGTCATTATGGCTATATTTTATTTGTCGATTAAGTTCTAATGAATGAAGCTAGAGAAAATTATACACATCTCTTCTATGATTTCCTAAGGGCCTAGGGGGTAAAGGATGAAAAATGTGCATGACCGGGTTGTGGTTGGCATACCTGTAGCCTTGTGGTTCCAGCGGCCAGAGCTGAACCCACTTACCGAGAGGATGAGCATCATGTTTGAGGAATGCTCTTGCCTTATTTGTACCATCCCCTGAGCTTGTTTCATACCTCACAGGCTTCGTGAAGTCATCTGATGCAAATTCTTCTTTTGCTTCCACGGGCATTTCGAAAAACCCGGAAGCTGCTTCAAGAGCTCCCTTCATGACCGACGTGTCAATATCATGGTTTATGACCTGCAAAAAGGGTTAAGATTAAATTCTATACTCCTGCAGGGATAACAGGAATTTTTACAAGTCACCTTCCAATTTTTTCTTTGCCGTACTGCGTCCTCTGTTTTTTCCCTGTCGTTCATTCATGCTTCTGGCAAGAACCAACATAAAGATAAAGATCTATATATTTCTGTCATGTATTTGTCCAAATAAATCTCATGATTCTGGGGAGTTCTCAGCATTTAAAAACACTTCTTTTCCCCTAGTTGTGCGAGTGTTTGTGTGGACTGACACATGGAATTGGTCGGTAATTTGACTTAGCCTGGCTTAACCGCTAGCTGCAACACGACGCCATGCTCCTTAACCTGGAAACAACCAATATAGTATCGGAGGAATGAATACGTGGTCCCGGTCTCAGGTGGTCATTCTGTGTTTGTATTGGTTAACTCGGTCCAACCAACGTCCGACCATCGGCTTGTGCCTATTGGTTTCAGAAAGGTGATCCAAACTATGCTAATTATTCAAATTGTAGGCTCGTGCATCGTTTGGTCTCTCCTACGTCGTCCCCAGATAGACTAGAGGTACGTTAGAATGCAGCATTGGAGTGGGAAAACTCGACGGTTTATTAAGAACCCTTACATGTATATATAGATCGAGAGAGTAAAAAGGGTTGCATATATCTGATAAAAATATACTTGGAAACTCTCATTGTAGTGTATATATTGGTTCATGCTAGTGTCTTTATCCGTGTGTTCGACCATTTCATGCGTTATTAGCAAAGCATAAAAGAAGAGCACATTTTGTACGTAGATCATTCACCTGGAAGCAACCCAGTTCCCGGCAAGCCTTCCCTATGTCTTCGATAACACGATACCTGCCCGCGGAGTTTTGGATCAGGTGGCGGAGATCCACCACTGGCAATGGCTCCGGTAGCTTCGCCGCAAGCTGTGGCCGAATGCAGCTGGGCCCTTGGCCGCACAGCCTTCCCATTAGAGTGTTCATTGTCAACTTCTCTCTTTCTCTCTCTTTGTGGAGGGCGAATGATGGAACGACGGAATGAGTTGAGAGGCAATGCCTCAGGTGGGCATTTATAGGCCTTCGTATGAGACCTTCCAGCGGTCCGAGCTTTTGTTCCAGGGGGAAGATCCCCAGTGAGGTGGGCCCTGGCCGGATAGAAGCTTCAAAAGGATCCAACAAGCTCTTTTATATGGCTAACATTATGCTCATTGCCAAAGAAGTTGCACCGTTCTACAGCAAAAGGAACTTGTCGTAGTGTGATAGTTTTAGCACAAGAGACCAGAGAACGTTCCTTAATTCACTCGAGAAAGGAAAAACAAGAGAATGTACCTAAAGGAAAACCACCACGTGAGGAAAACCAAGGGAATGTACCTTAAGGAGAACCACCACGTGAGGAGAAATTATTGCAAGACCAGATCCACGTGGAGCAGGGCAAATCTCGGAGCATATGCGCGGTGGATAACGCGCAATTGGGAAATACAAGGGGTAATGTAGCGTGTTACCCACCGTGGGATTTGGCGTGGTGCATCGGACCTGGTCCAAGCGACAATTACACCCACATAAGAGGACACGGTGGTCTTCTGACTTCTTTCTGACCGTTTTTTAGGTTGCCCTTTCACACCAGAAAAAAAAAAAAAAAAAAAAAAAAGGAAAGAAAACCTAAATAGAGGATCCAGATAAGGTTCACCGCCCTTTCTAAAATACTAGCGCAGCGGGATTTACCTTAAATCAAAACAAAATTTTAAAATTATTTTATTATTATATATTTTTTATATAATATAATATATAATATTTTTATTAGTCTTATATTTATATCAGTCTTCATCTATCATAACTTTTTTATCTAAAGTAAAAATACGAATATCAAAAAATTTTATTAAAGTATTATTAAATTAAATTTCATAATAAAATATGAATCAAAATGATTGAAGAAATAATCTATAATTTTAAATATTTAATATTAAATTTTAAAATTAATCAAAAAAATATAATTTATAATTTTAAACTTATTTTTTTAATTATATATATATGTATGTATGTATGTATTATAATTTTATACAATTGAAACTATCAATTTTATTTATATTGATCTTTGCATATTTTTTGAATCATATATAATAAATTTATGTATAGAATCATAAATTAATTTTAAAATATTAAAAAATATTTTTTTTGATGAATTAACATTATCCCATTAATACAATCAATTTTTTAAAATTTTTTAATATTTTTTTCAACTATATATAATAAATCTATATATTTTATACGTTTAGATATAAATTTTTAAATTAATTTTAAAAATCAAAAAAATAATTATAAAATATAAAATTATTATAAAAATTAGATTATTTATTTAACTTGGATTAAATGATAAATTAATATGAAAGGATTCTTAGATGATTCATCTTTCGTAATCAAAATTAATATGGATTTCATGATCCATATATTTATTTATAATTAAAAATTCATGCATATAAAGACCCAAAAATCTAAATTTTTTCCAATCAAATATTATTTAAAATATAGAAAAAACTAAAACTAAGTTTTGGATAAGGTATTAAGTATAAATAGATGTAGAATCTGACCTTTTCAAATATAATGCACTAATTAAATATATTATATACTAATATTTATACTTTATTGGTATCCTGTAAATGAGTATATAAAATAAATAAATAATGTGTACTCATATGCATAGCTCATTTAAAATTTTAGATCAAATTTTATATTATATATTTCAAATGACAAAAGATTTCAATAATTTATTAGACCAAATTTGGTTCTAAGATATATTTAAATAGCAACGAAAAAAGATATCATTTGGTTCCTCTAAATATATTCATCATTTTAATTTCAACATTAATGTAGAATAATTAAAAAAAAGCAGTGTTACTTTTGATAATTAAAAAGCATTAATAATATGTAAATAAAAGATAAGCATTAGTCAAAAGTAGAATACCGAAAGAAGAGAAGACTGCTTTACTGTAACTAACTTCATAGAACCAGTATGAAACATTGAAATACACTCAGTACCCCTATCATCTAAACTTACTATAAATTCTAAAAGAAAATTGTATATTAATATAAGTTAGTGAACAAAAGACATGATGGATTTATGAACTATCCCTAAAACTTTTTGCTATTAGATAATAAAATAATAAAAAAAATAATATTTACCTTTCTTCATAAGTACTCCTCTATGAATAGCTGTTGTCCTTCTCATAGAAAACTCTTTCATAGTAACTGACTTTTTATAATCAGGAGAAAACATTGGCACTCATTCAAAGTGGTACTTTCTCTTTGTTCTATAATAATTAAAAGTTTAAAATTGATGAGTCTAAATTAACCCTCCAAAAAAAAGGAGCATTCAATCTGGACGAAATGCTTCTATAGTAGCTATTTTTTCTTAAAAACATACCAATATGAAAAATTTAAAAATTTTTCTAAGGGATTTTAGGGAGAAAAGGAGGAAAGAGTGGAGAATACTTACATCAAAAGCTTTGCTAATCTGATGAAACTGGGAGAAAGCGGTTAGGAGTGCTCCCTCGAAACTAACACCCACATCGCTCAGGAGTCCTTTAAGTCTGATGGGTAGGGCTAAATCGAAGGGTCTAGATCCATGAGGTGAACATCATGGAGTATTAAGCTAAGCAAAATGGTAACTCTGAGGTGACATGATCCATTAGAATTAGGCAATCAGCTCATCCTACCAAAGGAGAATATGGAATCTAATTCTTTAGCCATCGAAGAAAATTTCAAAATTTTTATTTAGGTGATCAATAAATTGTAGCTCAAAAAAATTAGATATTAGAGATTGTAAAAGAATAACTCATAGCCCAAGATAATTTTATAATTTATTTAAAATCTAGTAAAATTAAAAATTAATTAGCCATAAAAATGAAGCAAGAAGAAGAGAAAATCACCCAGCATTATATTGAAAAATACAAAAATATTTCTTTTTAAAAGAGAAATGCTTTTAAAATAATAAAAGTAACAAATTAAATTTCAAGATTTAAGCATATCTTCTTTCCATAGGTTAAATTTTTTGTTGATTTAAATATAAAAGAGAGGAAAATGAGGAGAAGCCTCACTAGATAACCTTGGAAAGTGGTTTGGATCTTAATTACCACCGCATCCTCCACTTTTCAGCTCCAATAATGAACCCGGTGCTTTGTGTATGAACCAGATCTAGGATTTCAGGGCTAGATCTTAAAAATTTTTCAAGATCAGATAGCAAAAAACTTAAATTAATCAAAATTAATTTTAATACTAGAGAATACTCTAGATCTAATATCCTATTACATGATTATGATATGACATTAAATCAGAAATTAAACATAAGAAAGAAATTAAAATATGTTGATCATATCAACATGCATATACACTACATCTAATGCAGGTATAAAGAAAATAGATCAGATCTATTATATATGCAAGTTAGACATTCTAACTTATTATTCTAGGCTTGAGGATGATGTTGCAAGCTGCACATGTGTCCGACCTCTAGGAGTCATTCACACGAGCCCACAAACCATAATCAGAAGTTCTACGCAGGAAATCAGCACAGTATGCTAGTACTGTGTTAATCCTTCTTCGACGATCAATCCAATACCTCCTTCTTCTAAATTTAGACTCTTCCAAAGATGACAAGGAGGAGAGGAGATTTCAAAAGTGAGACACTCTTAAAATCTCAAAGAAGGAGGAAGGAAAGACATGAACACAGCAACCCTAGAAGAAGATCCTCTTCTTCTTCCCTTTGTTCTCACCTAGACACATAGATTTGTATCTATAAAATCCCAATGCCCAAGAACCCTTTCTCCATGGTTTTCACACATCCAAAAGCCCTCTCAATGGTCTAGAACATATATAAAAATTAGCCCAAAATTCATCCTAAATATAAAAAATAGAGGAGTTTTTGTCTAGGTCAAATACTTAGACAAGGAATATTCAATTTGGGCAAGCCAAGGGGCGCCCAACTCTTGGGTGCCCTCTACAATATTTTTGGCATGGACTGACAATTAGAGGCGCATAAAATCCTTCTTTCCCACCGAAGAAAACAAGAGAAAAATCAAGTATTGGGCAGCACAAAGGAAAAGATGGTTTTGTTTCCTAAAACTCTATCTCAAAGATTTTGAAATCAAAACCACTTCCTTGTTTGACTAGGTCCACTATCTAATTTTTATATGAGAAAGAGAGAAGAGGAGGGTGTGCATGAGAAGGCCTAGGAGAGAGATTTTTATCACACAAAATAGAAAAGAAAGAGGGCGTGGGGCGTGGGGGGCTAAGATGGAATCCTAATCTTACTAGGATTCCATCTATGACTTGGTCAAAATTATTTCTTAAACTAAATTAAATCAAAATCAATTCAACCAAATTAAATTAGATCCTAATTTAATTAAAAATTTATTTAAATTAGATTAAATTAAATTTAATTTTAATTTAATTTTTTAATCAAATTAGAAAATTGGGTTGATCCAAGTCCTAGTTGAACTAGGACTAGTTCTTCCGTGCACTTGGCTTATCCAATAAATCAATTGAACTTGATCCAATCAAATTCAAACTAAATCTAATTAAATCATATTCAATTAGACTTAATCTCAATTCTTTGACTTAATCAAATTAAGCTAATTAGCAATCGAATTGCTAATCAATCCTCTTGCAATATTTGCATTAGGTTAAACATCAATCGTATTGATCATTTAACCTTAGAACAATTCTTAATCGTTGATCAACCATCCGATCAGATCATGAGCTCTAATGTGTGTGATCTCATAGGTCCGAACCTAGGTCAGTAGCATAGAAATAAATTTTTATACCAATCAAAATAACTATTTAGCAATGATACTCGATGGTCGGATAGGTCGAATGTATGGAGCAATATCCTTAGAACCCATGTGGATATAGTTTTCATATAGATCTCCTTAACCAAAATGCTCGTAAGATACCTCAGAGTTCAACTGTCAACTCTGATTAGGCTATCCATATTATATTTCAAAATATTAAATTTATCTTATGGATTATCTTGACCATGATTTTGCTATATTGAAATACAGTGATATATTCTTCTCCAACTCTTAGAATGATCAATTCCATCTTTATCACACTCTGACTTTGAAAGTACTTAATTATGCCTAAAAGCCTTCCATTACTAAATTAGAAATTCAGTTAGTCCAGTATTAAAGCACAGTGAGTTGCTTGCAAGTCACTGAGGTGATCTCAAGTCTAAGAGATATTTATACCTATATCCTATCAGAGACATTCTCGATAGTAGAATGCTCTAAAGTTGATCATATTCAGTGATGATATACTCATACATCTCACCTATATGCCATACTAGTATCTTTACACTCTTTGATTAAGAGGACAACCAACCTATATGGCACACAACGACTTATGCTCGATAGAAGCTATCATCCTAATTAATTGCTTATCATTTGGTCATGAACAGTTTTAAGAACTAATCGATAAATTCTCTCTTTATCGAAGCTAAATAGTCCTAAGAACTTCATTACAATAATGGAGTTCGTTAGAAGATGAATACTTGATGATGAAAAAATGCCAAAAATATATTTTATTAATTAATGAATCAATTATAAATACAATATAGCACAACCATTAATCAACTGACGATTGACTTTGGAAAATATTTTTCAACAACTCTCACTTATCCTAAAGCCACTCAACACAGTATCTAATATCCATCTTTGACTTGTGATTGTCGAACTTCTTTATCGCTAGGGCTTTAGTGAAAGGGTTGATCAGGTTCTTCTTTTCATCGATCTTCTGAAGATCGATGTCACCTTGATCCACGATCTTCTAAAATCGATGTCACCTCGATCCACGATCTTCTGGACCAGATGGAAGCGATGCAGGATGTGCTTCGTCCGCTGGTGTGCCTTTGGTTTCTTCGTCTGAGCTATGGTATCAGTGCTGTCATAGTAAAGCATGACTATACCATTTAGAGAGGATGCTACTTCAAGCTCGATGATAAATTTTCTCAGTCACATAGCTTTCTTCACGGCATCTGAAGCTGCGATGTACTCTGCTTTGCAAATAGAGTCTACTACAGTATGCTGCTTGAAACTTTTTCAGTAGATGGCTTCATCATTCAGAGTAAAGTTATATCCTGACACGCTTCTACTGTCATCATGATTAGACTGAAAGCTGGAGTCTATAAACCCCACAAGTTTCAAATTTGACTCATTATAAACCAACTATTAGTCCTTAGTATTTCTCAAATACTTAAGAATAGCTTTAATCACTTTCCAGTAGTTTTCTCTAGAGTTAGACTGGTATCTACTCACTACTCCTAGTGAGTGTGCCATATCTAGTCTTGTGCATATCATGGCGTACATGATAGATTCCACTACCAAAGCATATGAAATTCTACTCATACGCTCTTTCTCTTCAGGAGTTATCGGACAATCCTTTTTAGAGAGAGAAATTTCATGGTCTATCAAAAGATAGTTCTTTTTGAAATTCTCCATACTGAATCTTTTTAGCATAGTATCTATGTACATGGACTAGGATAACCCAAGTATTCTGTTAGATCTATTTCTATAGATCTTCATCCCTAGAATGTAGGATGCTTCACCCAAATCCTTCATTGGAAACTGTGATGACAATCAGACTTTTATTTTCTACAGTATGAAAATGTCATTCTCGATTAAGAAAATATCATCCATGTACAAGATATGAAATATTACTGCTGGATCATTTGTCTACTTATAAATGCAGGGCTCTTCTTTGTTCTTAATGAAGCCATATATTTTGATCATCTTATCAAAATGCATGTTCCAACTCTGAGATACCTACTTTAATCCATAAATGGATCTCTGAAGCTTGAACATCTTGGACTCATCTATGGATGTGAAGCCTTCAGGTTGTATCATATACATCTTTTCGATCAACTCTTCATTTAAGAAAGCTGTCTTCACATCAATCTATCAAATCTCATAATTTAGATGGATATCACAAGCATTATCCAAGTGAATTTGAGCATTACCACAAGAAAAAATATCTCGTCATAGTTAATATCATAACATTGACGATATCTCTTACCAACCAGATGGACTTTATAGGTCTCCATCTTTTCGTCTGCATTCTTTTTTCTTTTGAAAACCCACTTACATCTAATGGATTTAACCCCTTTAGGTGGGTCAACTAATATCCATACATCATTGATCTTCATGGACTTCATTTTGAATTTTATGGCCTCAAGCTATTTCTGAAAATCGAATCTCTGCATAGCATCCATATAGGTGATCGGATCCTCATCGTTCTCATTGAGTTCGATGGGATCACCATTCTTGATCAAAAAATCATAGTATCTGTCCGATTAATACGGTACTCTACCGGATCGTCTTAATGGTGCAAGTTCATTGGGCTTCGAATTTGATCTAATCAAATTTGACTCAAGTTCAGCTATAGGTAACGATCTTTCTACCTGTTAAACTTCATCAAGTTCAATCTTAGAGATAACAGTTTCTTCACCAAGGAACTTCTTTTCTAAAAAGATTGTCTTAAGACTGACAAACATCTTTTGTTCATCAGTATGGTAGAAATAGTAACTCTTACTTTCTTTAGGATATCCTATAAATACATACTTATCAGACCGAGATCCAAGCTTATCTGTATGCAAATGTTTGATATAGACTAGACATCCCCAAATCCATAGGTAAGAGAGTGTAAACCTACACCCAGTCCATATCTCATATGGAGTCTTTGCAATAAATTTACTTGGTACATTATTCAATATATAACATGCAGTCTCAAAAGCATAACCTCAAAATGAAACAGGCAGATTAGCAAACCCCATTATAGATCGAACCATGTCTAATAAGGTTCGATTTCTCATTTTCGATACATCATTATGTTGTGGTATTCCTGGAGGAGTCCACTATAAGAGAATCTCATTCTTTCTTAGATATGTCAAGAACTCACTGGATAGATATTCACCTCCTCGATCCGATTGAAGAGTTTTAATACTCTTTCCATTTTATTTTTCTACTTCACTTCAGAATCTTTTGAACATTTCAAATAAATTTGACTTATGTTTCATCAGATAGACATATCCATATCTAGACAGATCATTGATGAAAATGATGAAATAGAAATATCTACCTCTAGCATTTGTACTCATAGGTCCACATATATCAATATGTATTAGATCTAAGAGCTCAGTGGCTCTTTCACCATTTTCAGTAAAAAATGACTTCATCATTTTTCTAAGAAGATAAGACTCATAGATTGGAAGTGATTCATAATCACTAACTTTGAAAATTTTCTCTTGGATCAGCCTGTTTATCCTATTCTTGTTAATGTAACCTAGCCTATAGTGCCCTAGGTAGGCATCAGAGATATTATCTAATCTAAAATATTTTTTAGAAGTATACATTACATTCATAGGCTGTGATAAAATGTAAATTCTATTTTTTTATTGTTCTTGTATTATTGTAACATCATTCATAATGATATCATAATTATCTTCTTTTATAGATGAATGATAATCATCTTTAGCCAAAAGGCTAACAGAGATTATATTCATCAGGAAGAAAGGATAATAATGACATTCATTTAAAGAAACAATATTTGTATTGAGAATAAGTTGAACTATTTTCATAGCTAGAACTGGATCAGAGCTTCCATCTCCAACATTAAGAAATCATTCATTATTTTCAAATCTTCTACTAATTTAAAGTCCTTGCAATGTATTGCAAATATGGACTGAACTTTCGATATCCAATATCTAAATAGAAATATCACAAACAGAAAAATTATAAGGTGTTATCATATAATATCCTTGATCAGCAACTACATGCTCATCTCTCTTATTCAACCTATTAGGATCATGAAAATCAAGATATTGAGAATAGTTCTTCTTCCAATGCCCCTGCTTCTTATAATGAAAGCTTTCTGCCTGATCTAGGTTATTCTTGGATTTTATATTTAAACTGGACATAGAGGTCCCAGCATGAACCACTTCATGCTACTAAACAATATTCAACTTTCGATACTTATTATCGAAATTGGGTTCCATAAGTTTATCACTGTCTAATGGTGAATGGAGCAACTGTGGTTTGGATTTAACTGCATAAAGAAGAACCAAAAGCCTAATTAGTAATTGATTTATTAGACCTAAAGATTTGAACTTTAATCAAAAGGTTCTTCTACTATTTTATTCGAACTGATAGCCGCTACCTCCAATTCAAAAAATTATCCTAATTTTTTAGTGGATACTAGAATCTACATAAATTGCATATAAGCCCAACTATGGTTGGTCAATCCATATATATTTAAGGGTAGGTTCATAATCAATTATTTTTTTAAATAATTTTTAGTATTTTAATTTTGCCCTAGATATCTTTTTAGTAGGTTAGGACTTTTTTTGAAAGTTTCAGTTAGGTCCAACTATTAACATGATCATACTTGGTCTATCTAACTAATAAATGATTAAGTCCAACTATGGTTGGTCAATCTAATCACCATTTAAAGAGATACGATCAAGAAATCATATTATGAATGATAATTTCATTAGCGGATAAGCACCAGACCTATGGGCCTCCAATGATTATCCAACTAATGGATCCATTATCATTTACTTAATGGGAGGCTATGATCTAGTTATCATCATAACTATTTTATTTTAAAGATCTAATAATTTTAAAAAAATTTAATTTAAGAAAGAGAGAAGATCAGATAAACCAGCTTGTCATGATCCTTCCACTGGCTTTATCAAGTTAGCTTAAGAAAGGCCATTAATAGGCTGGTCTAAGAGCACATAAATCAGTCATACTGATTTATCTAACTGACATGGGTCAACTTGAATAGTCAAGTGATCCGATTAAAATATAATTTTACCAAGAGGTCAGGTAAGTTTGATCAGTGGGAGGGTCTGCCAAAGATTGCCTTAGACACCATCAAAAATGGTCAATTAAGCGGGTTATCAATTAAAGACCACCGATCTGATTTACCTTAGACATCAACTGATTTAATTAGTCATAATTAGATCAACCTAACAGTTCGTACTAGACCGCATAGCCAAGAATCAAGTCCATCTTGAGTCTCATTAAAGACATGGACTTGACTAACTATAACTATTGTAATTGATCTAGAGAATTCTTAATCTAATCTAAGATAATAACTGATTAGATTTAGTCAATTCTCTAATTAAGTCCATTCTTTAATCAACCCTAGGTCTACCCAATTAATGGATCTGATCTCCACTAACCCATTTAACCAAATGTGTTATGATTTGTGTCTTAGGATCTTCAATTCATAATCCTAAATCCTAATCAGATAACTTCTTAATTCTTAATTAAGTTTTGGATTGAGAGTTGGGATTCAGCTTTTTAAAAATAATTTTTATATTTATAAAATATTTTTATAATATAGTTCTATCAACTAAGTTGGAAGTTTGATTCATAATCAATATGCAAGTAAGATAAACATGAAACTACTTTAGATCTGATTTAAATAGGTTCATGTAATTGAAATAGTTTCAACTCTAATCAATCATAAATTATCTTAGATCAAATCTAACACATCTATGATGATTAAGATTAGATTAAAATATTTTTAATCAGATCATAAAATCTTTTAGATCTAATCTAAAATTTTATGATTAATATTTTAGATCAGCATGCACTAGGACAATCTCTCCACTATAAAGGATAAACCTTACAGCAGGACAACCTTATAGTAGTTTGTGCAAACTAAAGCTTTCATTTTTAGATCTAAAATTATTTTAAATCAAATAAATCATGAATAAATTAAATCATATCTGTTGGGGATAAATTTCGCTCCCACCGAAGTCCAGCTCGATGCTCAGCCTAACGCAATCGGTGGCCACGGAAGCTCCTCAGCGGCCGAGCTTCAATCGGACTCTCCACGGTCGGGCCTGAGCCGAACTCCTTTCGAGCTCTCCCTTCGATCGAACTTCTCAGCGGTCGAGCTCCAGTCAGACTCTCCATGGTCGGGCCTGAGCCGAACTTCTTTCAAGCTCCAGTCGCACTCTCCGCGGTCGGGCCTGAGCCGAACTCCTTCCGAGCTCCCCCTTTGGCCGAACTCCTCAACGACTGTCACTCGGTCGAACTCCTCAACTGCCAAAAATCTCAGCAACCGAACTCTGGTCTCCCAAACACCTCCTTCAGCCATATTTCTAGATCCCTCATTCAGACGAACCCTATGGAAGCCGAACTCCTTTCGAGCTCCTTCAGCTATTGTTCCTCCCGGGCGACCCTCTCCAACCATATTCCCTTCAGGAGCCCGAACTCCTCCGAAATGGGTACACATCAAAACTCTTCAACCCTTCATTCGGCTCTGAGTGGCTCAGTATCAAGACAGCTGCAGCCATCACCATCAGTCCGCTACAGACGACAGCAACCCGCTACCAAGCGGCGATGGCTGTCACCATCAATCCGTTACAGACGACACTACAGACGGCGCCTTACCCCGGGACTGACTCTGCTGAACTTCGAGCGGCCCACCATCATGCGGCTACAGCTGTCACCATCAAGCTCCACCTATAAAAAGGACCCTTCAGATATGCTAACTCCAATCTCTAAGCTTTCCTCTCCTTCTCTAAGCTCTGCAAAACTCATTCTCGAGCACTCCATTCCTGTTGGCCAGAGCTGACTTGATCGTCGGAGGGTCCTACCGGAGCCACCCCCCATCGGCTTCGGATGAAACTTTATTTTGTAGGTCCCTAGCGGCGACCTCATCCACCTCCACTCTAGCTGATTCCGACGACGATCAGATTCTGCATCAATAGATTGGCACTAGAGGAAGGGCAAACCTCCGAGGTTCTCTTATTCTTAAAGGAGTGCTCGACGATGATTTCTCTCTCCCCTCTCTGAAGATCTCTCTCCTTCCTCTCTAGAACTCCTTCTCGAGGAAAAATGCCCCCCAAAAAAGCTTTGACCCAGCGATCGGGGGCCTCCGCGGTCCGATTCCGTTCAGATCCATCCGCTCCTACTCCAGCCCCGACGACCCAGGTTCTGTCTATAGCCGCGGTGGATGTGGAACAGTTCAACCTGCTTGTCTAGCAGGTCCATGGTCTCATGGAGGGAGTGTAGGCGGTGCAGGCCATGCACCAACAGACTCCAGTACCAGCTCAATAGGCACATGATTCTCCAGAGCTGTGTGATTCGATCCAAGAGCGACCAACTTGGGCTGCCCGACCTTCGATCCTCGGAAGGAGGAGGCAAAGGAGGGAGAGCCCTTGCTCGGACCATGGCTCGACCAAGGGTGAAGCTCCGCATCCATTCTACCAAAAAATATTGAAGATCAAAGACCGTGAAGATCTCTTGGATCAAAAGCTCTTAGAAATGAGCTGGCGAATCGAAGAACTTCGTCACACTCCCTCCTCATGTGGTAATGACGTTTGCACTGATCCTCCTTTTTCGTAGAAAATCATGCAGAAATCAGTCCCATCGAACTTCAAGCTCTCGCAGTTCGAGAGTTACGATGGGACCACCAATCCAATCAACTATCTGAAAGCCTTTCGGACAACGATGTTGCTCCATGACGTGTCAGATGCTATCTTGTGCCGAGCGTTCCCCTCTACCCTTAAGGAAGCTGTCAGGAATTGATACTCGATGCTCAAGTCGAGTACCATCTTATCATTTGACTAGATGAGTCAACAGTTTACAGCCCACTTCGTCAGTATAGGCAGTAGCATCGAGGTTCGAATTTCTTGATAGCCATTAGGCAGAAGGAGGAAAAATCCATCCAGGCTTATGTCATCTGATTTAACGCTGCCACGTTGGAAATTCAGAACCTGGACCAATCAGTCGCCATGGCTGTCCTCAAGGGTGGCCTTCAGAAGAATGATTTGCTGTTCTTCCTGAAAAAGAAGTATCTTAGGGATTTTGCTAACATGCTAGCTCGGGCCAAAGGATATGCTCGGGCAGAGGAGGCCTTGAAGGAGATAAGATCTCTTCCGAGGCAAGCTCGACAGCAGAAGATAAGATCTCTCTTGAGGATCCGAGCCGACGTCGGCTATGGAAGATGAGATCTCTCCCGAGCGATCGAGTCAACCTCAGCCAAAGATAAAATCAAGAGACCACCTCAACCAGAGTGCCCGAGACAACCTCGGTCAGAGATAAGATCTCTTTCGAGCGACTACATCAATCCCAACTGTAGATCAGATATCTTCCAAGCACCCATATTAACCTCAGCCGCAGAAAATAAGGGCTCCCCCGAGTCGACCTTGGCTGCAGGAGATGAGATCTCCTCCGAACTTCAATCTGAACCAGCACAGGGCCCAAAAGAGGACTTCGATAGTCATCTTTTCTGTACTCCCTTTCTTCGAGTTTCAAACTCAAAAGTGGAGGGACTATTGTTGGGGATAAATTTCGCTCCCATCGAATTTCAGTTCGATGCTCAGTCTAACGCAACCGATGGCCATGGGAGCTCCTTAACAGCCGAGCTCCAATCAAACTCTCTATGGCTGGGCCTGAGTCGAACTCCTTTCGAGCTCCCCCTTTAGCCGGACTCCTCAGCGGTCGAGCTTCAATCAGACTCTCCATGGCCAGGCCTGAGCCAAACTCCTTCCGAGCTCCAGTCGCACTCTCTACTATCGGGTCTAAGCCAAACTCCTTCCAAACTCATCCTTCGATCGAACTTCTCAGCGACTGTCCCTCGGTCGAACTCCTCAGCTGCCAAACTCCTCAGTAATCGAACTTTGGTCTCCCAGATACCTCCTTTAGCCAGATTTCTAGATCCCTCATTCAGACGAACCCTATGGAAGCCGAACTCCTTCCGGGCTCCTTCAACTATTGTTCCTCCCGGGTAGTCCTCTCCAGCCATATTTCCTTTGAAAGCCCAAACTCCTCCAAAATGGGTACACATCAAAGCTCTTCAATCCTTCATTCGGCGTCAAGCAGCTCAGTATCTAGGCAGCTGCAGCCATCACTATCAGTCTGCTACAGACGACAGCGATCCGCTACTAGGCGACGATAGCTGTCACCATCAACCCATTGCAGGTGGCACTACAGACGATGCCTTCCTCCGAGACTGACTCCGTCGAACCTCGAGTGGCCTGCCACCATGCGGCTATAGCTGTCACCATCAAGCTTCACCTATAAAATGGATCCTCAAGATATGCTAACTCCAATCTCTAAGCTCTCCTATCCTTCTCTAAGCTCTGCAGAACTCATTCCCGAGCACTCCATTCATGTTGGCCAGAGCTGACTTGATCGTCAGAGGATCCTACTGGAGCCACCCCCCCACCGACCCCGGATGGAACTTTATTTTGCAGGTCCCTGATGGCGACCTCATCCACCTCCACTCTTGCTGATTCCGACGATAATCAGATTCTGCATCAACAGATTGATGCTAGAGGAAGGGCAAACCTCTGAGGTTCTCTTATTCTTAAAGGAGTGCTCGGTGATGATTTCCCTCTCACCTCTCTAGAGATCTCTCTCCTTCCTCTCTAGAATTTCTTTCCAAGAAAAAATGCCCCCAAGGAAAGCTTCGATCCGGTGATCGACGACCTCCATGGCTCGATCCCGTTCAGATCCTTCCGCTCCCGCTCTAGCTCCGACGACCTAGGTTCCGTCTATAACCGCGGTGGATGCAGAACAGTTTAACCTGCTCATCCAATAGATTTGTGGTCTCACAGAGGCGGTGTAGGTGGTGCAAGCCATGCACCAACAGGCCCTAGTACCAGCTCAACTTGTGCGGGATTCTCCAGAGCCATATGGTCCGGTCCAAGAGCGACCGACTTGGGCTGCCCGACCTCCGATCCCCGAAAGGAGGAGGCAAAGGAGGGAGAGCCCTTGCTTGGACTATGGCTCAGCCAAGGGTGAAGTTTTGCACCCATTCTACCAAAAAATCTTGAAAATCAGAGATCGTGAAGATCTCTTGGATCAAAGGCTCTTAGAAATGAGCCAGTGAATTAAAGAACTTCATCACACTCCCTCCTCACGTGGTAATGACGTTTGCACTGATCCTCCTTTTTTGCAAAAAATCATGCAGGAATCGGTCCCGTCGAACTTCAAGCTCCTGCAGTTCGAGAGTTACGATGGGACCATCGATCCGATCGACCATCTGAAAGCCTTTCGGACAACGATGTTGCTCCATGATGCGCCAGATGCCATCTTATGCCGGGCTTTCTCCTCTACTCTTAAGAGAGCTATCAAGAATTGATACTCGGCGCTCAAGCCAAGTACCATCTTATCATTTGACCAGATGAGTCAATAGTTCACAGTCCACTTCGTCAGTAGTAGGCAGCTGCACTGAGGTTTGGATTCCTTGATGGCCATTGGGCAGAAGGAGGGGAAACCCATCCGAACTTATGTCATCTGATTTAACGCTGCCACATTGAAAGTCTAGAACCTGAACCAATCAGTTGCCATGACCGCCCTCAAGGACGGCCTTCAGAAGAATGACTTGCTATCTCGGGACATATCTCAGAAATTTTGCTGACATGCTAGCTCGGGCCGAAGGATATGCCTGGGCAGAGGAGGCTTTCAAGGCCAAGAACGATGAAGCTGACGGCAAGCGACGAGTCGGCAGGTCGGGTAGGCCCACCGAAGAAGGAAAGCAGAGTGAAGCTCGGCCGCACTCCTGGACTTCTTTCGATCGTAGGCGAACCCAAACTCCCCCTTGGATCCTGAGGTGGGGAAGCTCCGACGGAAGAGCACACCAAGGTTCTCCCCAATGCCGAAGTTCTTTCTGATGAAGATTTCACAACTACGCCCCCCTTAACGCTCCGAAGATCCAAGTGCTGATGGAAATTAGAGAACAACTTTCGAGGTTGGAGAGGATGTATTCCCACCCCAACAAGCACAATCCCAATAAGTTCTATCTCTATCATCATGACCACGACCATGACACCGAGGAGTGTGTCCAACTTCAGGATGAGATCAAAAAGCTCGTTAGATGAGGTAGACTCGATCGATTCCTACAGAGATGGCCTGAAGAGCGGGAGGGTCGGCTAAGGGCGTTACCATCAAATGGGGATAACAAGGAAGATCGGCCACCTCTCGGTGTCATCAATACTATCTCGGAGGGACTTCAATAAGGGGAGGCCAGTGGATCCGAGGAACCGATGAAGAGGCAGAGGATCATGGAACCCATGGCCTTTATCGAGGCAGACGGTCAGGAAATTCAATTTTCGTACAATGATGCGGTTGTAATTTCTTTGAACATTGCTGACTACGATGTATGCCACATTTTGGTGGATAATGAAAGCTCGATCGATATATTATTTTACGATGTCTTCTTAAAAATGTTCTTGCCTAATGACCGCTTGGGGCCTATGAATTCTCCGCTTGTAGGATTCACTGGCAACGCCGTCCCGATCGAAGGCATAATAACTTTGACTGTGGCGGTGGGGCAACACCCAAAACTGGCCAAAGTGCAGATTAATTTTCTAGTCATAAGGACTCCATCCGCCTATAACGCCATCCTAAGCTGACCTGGTCTAAATGTACTTCAGGCGGTGGTGTCAATCTATTACTTGAAGATGAAGTTTCCGATGAGTCGTGGGGTCGGAGAGGTCAGGAGAGATCAGACTCTGATGAGGCACTGCTACTCTATCGGCTTACGTGAGGAAAAATGGTCCGATCCTTATTTTGTTGATGGAATGGATATCCGCGATGACCTCACTGGGGAGCGGGATGAGCCTATGGAGGACCTCGTCTCTGTGCCCTTAAATGATGAAAACTCAGACCATGCGGTGCAGATCGGCTCCAACTTGGTAGGCGAGGTTTGGGAGCAGCTCATTGCCTTCCTCAAGAAAAACACAGACGTCTTCGCCTGGACCCCAGTGGACATGCTGGGGATTGACGCCGAGGTCATGGAACATCGGTTGGCCGTCGATCCGAAGCATCGACCGATGAAGGAAAAGATGCGCCACCACGCCCTGGAGAGGCAGAAAGCAATCATCGAGGAAGTGGACAAGCTCCTCAATGCTGGGCTCATCCGGAAGGTTAATTATCTGATCTGAATCTTGAACATGGTCCTCATCAAAAAGGCAAACAACATGTGGAGGATGTGCGTTGACTTCAAAAAGCTAAACAGGACCTGCCCGAAAGACAGCTATCCTCTACCAAGGATTGATCAACTGATGGATGCAATCTCGAGTCATGAGCTCCTCACCTTCATGGATGCCTTTTTTGGTTATAACCAGATACGGATGGCGCCCGAGGATGAAGAGAAGACCACCTTCATTACTGATCGTGGTCTTTATTGTTTCAGGATCATACATTTTGGACTCAAAAATGTAGAAGCAACGTACTAGCATTTGATCAATAAGATCTTCAAGGAGCAGATCAGCCGCAACATGGAGGTGTACGTGGATGATATGCTCCTCAAAAGTTGAGCTTCAACAGACCACCTCGTCGATCTTAAAGAGACCTTCGGTGCACTCAGAAAGTACAAGATGAAGTTGAACTCGATCAAGTGTGCCTTCGGCATGACCTCCGAGAAATTTCTGAGGTTCATGGTGTCGAGATGTGAAATCAAAGCAAATCTCGAGAAAATTCGAGCTATTCAGGAGATGACCGCTCCAAAGATGATCAAAAAAGTTCAGCACCTGATCGAAAAGCTGGCATCCCTAAATCACTTCATCTCAAGGTCGGTTGAATGATGCATGCCCTTCTTTCAAGTTCTCAAGCAATCAAAGGACTTCTGCTGGATGGTGGAGTGCCAACAGGCAATCGAAGAACTTAAAAACTACCTCGGCTCACTCTCCTATTGGCAAAGTCCAAACCCAGAGAAGAATTATTCCTATATCTAGCTGTCTCCTCGGTGGCCCTGGCGGTAGTCTTGATCAAGAAAAAAGCGAAGATGCAGCGGTCGGTCTACTACATGAGCCGGGTCCTGAGGGATGCGGAGATCAGATACTCTAGGTTGAAAAAACTAACTTACTCTCTTCTAATTACCGTCAGGAGGCTTCGACCTTATTTTCAGGAGCATACCGTGACGATCCTCATAGACCAACCAATAAAAGCAATCCTTTACCGAGCAGACACTTTTGGAAGAATCACAAAATGGACAATCGAGCTTATGGAGTTCGACATCAACTACTGGCCCAAGCCATCGATCAAGGCCCAGATATTGATGGATTTTGTGCTGGAATGCACCATTCCAATCCAAGCCGAGCTTGAACCGATCGAGACTGGCACCAAAGCGGGATCGAGCTTGGACGAAAATGAGCTATCGCAGTCGGACCTCTCCGAAGAAAGCATCGACCTTCCCGAAGGCTCCTGGGCTCTGCACATGGATGGTTTGTCCAACTCTGCTGGAGCTAGTGCGGGACTGGTCTTAGTCAACCCTGAGGGAGTCGTCGTCGAGTACATGCTGCACTTCGAGTTCTCCGTGACCAATAATGAGGCCGAATATAAAGCACCGATCGTCGGATTAAAGATAGCAAGAAAATTAGAAGTAGATCGACTTCAAATCTACAGCAATTTTCAGCTGATGGTCGACTAAGTTAGCGGCAGCTACGAGGCGTGGGGGGAAAGCATGGTGAGATATCTCAAAAAAGTGAGGGATTTGACTCAAACCTTCGATAGTTTTGACGTTCAACATATTCCGAGGGCGAAAAATGCAAGAGCCAATCTTCTCTCCAAGTTGGCCACTTCAGCCCCGGTCGAACTACCCAAACGAGTATTTTTGGAGACTCTGAAGTGCCCAACCCCGGAGGAACCTCAGGTCATCCTACAGATAGAATTCGAGCCAAGCTAGATTGATCCGTTGGTCACTTACCTTGGGGAGAGGATCCTTCCTCATGATCCGAAAGAAGCTCGAAAGCTCAGAAATCAGGCCTCCCGTTACGTTTTGCATGAAGGCAGGTTGTATAAGAGGTCATACTCCCTCCCACTACTGAGATGTCTCCGACCTTCGAAGGTCGATCTCATACTGTGGGAGGTGCACGAAGGACTCTACGGAGATCACATAAGAGCCAGGTCCCTATCGCAAAATCTACTTCGATAAGGATACTATTGGCCGACCCTGTTTCACGATTCCATTGAATATGTGAGGAAGTGCAACCGCTATCAAAAGAATGCCAGCGTACAAAGGCAGCCGACATCCGAGCTTGCTCCGCTAAGTGCACCTTGGCCATTTGCATAGTGAAAAATGGATACACTCGATCCCTTTCCGACAGTGTCCGGGCAGCGAAAGTTTCTCCTGATCGCGATCGACTATTTCATCAAGTTGGTGAAAGCCGAACCACTAGCGAAGATTATCGAGGTCAAGGTGCAGGACTTCGTCTGAAAGTCGCTAGTCTATCGATTCGATCTACTCCGAATCCTTATAACTGATAATGGGTGACAGTTTGCTGGGGTAAGGTTCGCCGAGTTCTGCGTAGGACTAAACATCTTCCATCGCTTCACATCGATGGCTCACCCACAGGCCAATGGGGAAGCTGAGGTGACCAACCGGACCCTGCTATAAGATATCAAAGCGAGGCTCGATAGGACAAAGGGGGCCTGGGTGGACGAACTCTACCATGTCCTCTGGGCATATCGAACTACACAGAGGATGCCGATCGAAGAAACACCCTTCGCCTTGGCCTTCAGCATGGAGGCAGTTATCCCGATCGAGCTCAAGCTTCTATCTGCATGAGTCGCGGACTTCAACGAGCAGCACAACCCTCAGGCCCTCAGAGTCGATCTCGACCTGCTGGAAGAAAAAAGGAAGAAAGCTCGCATCTGGATGGCAGTCTATAGATGGAAGGTGGCTCGGTACTACAACTCCAGACTTAGAAATAAGACGTTCAGAGTGGGAGACTTAGTACTCCGATGAGCCGCTGTCTCTTAGCCTTCGAGTCAAGAAAAACTCACCCCTAATTAGGAAGGCCCGTATGAAGTGGTGGAGGTCATCCGATCCGGTACTTATCGCTTGAAGGAGCTCGGAGGGATGACGCTTCCACGACCTTGGAACTCAAAAAATTTGAGGATGTATTACCAGTAATCTTCCTTCAGTAAACTAGCTTCATTCCCGCATTATTATTCCCTGGTGCAAAAACTGTGGTGATAGGGATGAAGCAGTCGATAGTTGTCGTGTTAGGAACTGGAGGAGAACCTTGTCCTAACATGAGCAGGTCAAAGATCTTCAAGCTCGACCGCAGGAGATAAGATCTCCTCCAAGGCAACCTCGGCTGCAGGAGATAAGATCTCCCCTGAGGGTCGAGCCAACATCGGCTATAAGAGATAAGATCTCCTTTGAGGCAAGCTTGGCTGTAGAAGATAAGATCTCCCCTGAGGGTCTGGGCCGACCTTGGCTATAGGAGATAAGATCTCCTCCGAGCGCCCGCATCAACCTCGACTGTAGGAGATAAGATCTCCCCTAAGGCAACCTCGACTATAGGAGATAAGATCTCCCCCAAGCGCCCGCATCAACCTCGACTGCAGGAGATAAGATCTCCCCCAAGGCAAAGCTCGACTGTAGGAGATAAGATCTCTCCTAAGAGTCCGGGCCGACCTCAGCTATAGGAGATAAGATCTTTCCTCAAGCGTCCGCATCAATCTCGACTACAGGAGATAAGATCTCCCCCGAGGCAATCTCAGCTATAGGAGATAAGATCTCTCCCGAGCGCCCGCATCAACCTCGGTTGTAAGAGATAAGATCTCCCCCAAGGCAAGCTCGACCGCAAGAGATAAGATCTCCCTCGAGGCAACCTCGGCTGTAGGGGATAAGATCTCCACTGAGGACCCGGACCGACCTCGGCTGTGGAAGATAAGATCTCCTCCAAAGCAAACTCAACTTTAGGAGATAAGATCTCCTCCGAGCGCCCGCATCAACCTCAGCTGCAGGAGATAAGATCTTTCCCAAGGCAAGCTCGACCGCAGGAGATAAGATCTCCCCCGAGGCAATCTCGACTACAAGAGATAAGATCTCCCCTAAGGGTCCGGGCCGACCTCGGCTGTAAGAGATAAGATCTCTTTCGAGCGTCTGCATCAACCTCGACTGCAGGAGATAAGATCTCCTTCGAGATAAGCTCAGCCGCAGGAGATAAGATCTCTCCTAAGGGTCCGGACCGACCTCGACTGCAGGAGATAAGATCTTCCCCAAAGCAAACTCGACTGTAGGAGATAAGATCTCTCCTGAGCGCCCACATCAACCTCGGTTGTAGGAGATAAGATCTCCCCCGAGGCAAGCTCGACCGTAGGAGATAAGATCTCCCCTAAGGCAACCTCGGCTGTAGGAGATAAGATCTCCCCTGAGGGTCCGAGCCGACCTTGGCTGTAGAAGATAAGATCTCCTCCGAGCGTCCGCATCAACCTCGACTGCAGGAGATAAGATCTCCTCTGAGGCAAACTCGACTGTAGGAGATAAGATCTCCTCCAAAGCAACCTCGACGGTAGGAGATAAGATCTCCCCTGAGGGTTCGGGCCGACCTCAGCTGCAGAAGATAAGATCTCCTCCAAGGCAAGCTCGACAGTAGGAGATAAGATCTCCCCTAAGGGTCCGGGCCGACCTTGACTGTAGGAGATGAGATCTCTCCCGAGCGACTGAGTCAACCTCGGCCAGAGATAAAATCAAGAGACCACCTTGGCCAGAGCGTCCGAGACAACCTCGGCCAGAGATAAGATCTCTCTCGAGCGACCGCATCAACCCCAGCTGTAGATTAGATCTCTTTCGAGCATCCGTATTAACCTCAGCCACAGAAAATAAGGGCTCCCCCGAGTCGACCTCGACTGCAGGAGATGAAATCTCTCCCGAGCTTCAACCTGAATCAGTATGGGGCCCAGAAGAGAACTTCGGTAGTTGTCTTTTCTATACTTCCTTCCTTCAAGTTTCAAACTCGAAAGTGGGGGGACTATTATTGAAGATAAATCCTGCTTTCGTCGAAGTCTAGTTCGATGCTCAACCTAATGCAATCGGTGGCCATGAGAACTCCTTAGCGGTCGAGCTCCAATCGGACTCTCCACGGTCGGGCTTGAGCCAAACTCTTTCCGAGCTCCCCCTTCGGTCAAACTCCTCAACGGTCGAGCTCCAGTCGGACTCTCCATGGCCGGGCCTGAGCTGAACTCCTTCCGAGCTCCAGTCGCACTCTCCGCGGTCGGGCCTGAGCTGAACTCCTTCCGAGCTCCCCCTTCGGCCGAACTCCTCAGTGATTGTCCCTCGGCCGAACTCCTCAACTATCAAACTCCTCAGCAGCCGAACTCTGATCTCCCAAACACCTCCTTCAGTCGGATTCCTAAATCCCTCATTCAGACGAACCCTACGGAAGCCGAACTCCTTCCGGGCTCCTTCAGCTATTGTTCCTCCCGGACGGTTCTCTCCAGCCATATTCCCTTCGAAAGCCCAAACTCTCCCAAAATGGGTACACGTCAAAGCTCTTCAACCCTTCATTCGGCCCCGAGCGGCTTAGTATCAAGATGGCTGCAGCCATCACCATCAATCCGCTACAGGCGACAGCGACCCGCTACCAGGCGGCGATGGCTGTCACCATCAATCCATTGTAGGTGGCACTGTAGATGGTGCCTTCCCCCGGGACTGACTCCATTGAACCTCGAGCGGCCCGCCACCACACGGCTACAACTGTCACCATCAAGCTCCGCCTATAAAAAGGATCCTCCAGATACGCTAACTCCAATCTCTAAGCTCTCCTCTCCTTCTCTAAGCTCTACAGAACTCATTCCTGAGTACTCCATTCCTGTTGGCCAGAGCTAACTTGATCGTCGGAGGAACCTGTCGGAGCCACCCCCACCGGCTCCGGATGGAACTTTATTTTGCAGATCTCCAACGGCAATCTCATCCACCTCCACTTCAGCTGATTTTGGCGATGACCAGATTTTACGTCAATAATATCTAATAAATTTATGATAAAAAGTAGATCTACATGAACTAGGACAACCTCTCCATTGTAAGGAATAAACCTTATAGTAGGACAATTTTATAGCAGTTCATGTGATTATAATTTTTTTTTAAATTTTTAATTTAATAATTAAATTATAAATTAGATCTAATCTAAAAAATAATCTAAACATGCAAACATAATTATAATAATCAACCTAGGCTTTGATACCAATTATAGAAATCAGATCTAGAGTTTCAGGGCTAGATCTTGAAACATTTTCAAGATCAGACAGTGAAAAACTTAAATTAATCAAAATTAATTTTAATACCATAAAATATTCTAGATCTAATATCCTATTATATGATTATGGCATGACATTAAATCAAGAATTAAACATAAGAAAGAAACTAAAATATGTTGATCACATCAATATGCATATACACTACATCTAATGCAAGTATAAAAAAAATAGATCAGATTTATTACCTATGCAAGTTAGACATTCTAACTTACTAATCCAGGCTTGAGGATAATATTACAAGCCACACATACATCCGCCTTCTAGGAGTCATCCACATGAGTCCATGAACCATGATCAAAAGTCCTATACAGAAAATCAGCACAGTATGCTAGTACTGTGCTGATCCTTCTTCGATAGTCGATCTGATGCCTTCTTCTTCTGGATTTAAACTATTCCAAAGATGAGAAGATTTTAGAAGTGGGACACTCTTAAAATCTCAAAAAATATGGAAGAAAAGAGATGAACACATCAACCCTAGAAGAAGATCCTCTTCTTCTTCTCTTTGCTCTCACCTAGACACCTAGTTTTGTATCTATAAAATCCCAATGCCCAAGAACACTTTCTCCCTAGTTTTCACACACCTAAAAGCCCTCTCAATGTTCTAGAATATATATAAAAATTAGCCCAAAATTCATCCTAAATATAAAGGAATATAGGAGTCCTTGTTTAGGTCAAATACCTAAATAAGGAATGTCCAATTTGGGTAAGCCAAGGGGCGCCCAACTCTTGAGTGCCCTCTCCAATATTTTTGGCATGGACCAGCAGCTAGAGGTGCACAAAATCCTTCTTTCCCATCAAAGAAAATAGTCAAAAAATTAGGGATTGGGCAGCACAAAGGAAAGGATGGTTTTGTTTCCTAAAACTCTATCTTATAGATTTTGAAATCAAAACCAATTCTCTGTTTGACTGGGTTCACTACCTAATTTCCATATGAGAAAGTGAGGAGAGAAGGATGTGCATGAGAAGGCCTGGGAGAGAGATTTTTGTCATACAAAATAAAAGAGAAAGAGGGCGTGGGGGGCTAAGATGGCATAAGGTGGAATCCTAATCTTACTAGGATTCCATCTATGACTTGGTCAAAATTATTTCTTAAACCAAACTAAACCAAAATCAATTCAACCAAATTAAATTAGATCCTAACCCAATTAAGAATTTAATTAAATCAGATTAAATTAGATTTAATTTTTTAATCAAATTAAAAAATTGGGTTGACCCAAGTCTTAGTTGAACTAGGACTAGTTCTTCTTTGCACTTGGCTTATCCAATAAACTAATTGGACTTGATCCAATCAAACCTAAACCAAATCTAATTAAATTATATTTAATTAAACTTAATCTCAGCTCTTTGACTTAATTAAGTCAATTAGCAATCGAATTGCTAATCAATCCTCCTGTAATACTTGCACTAGGTTAAATATCAATCGTATTGATCGTTTAATCTTTGAACGATTCTTAATCATTGATCAACCATCCAATTAGATCGTGAGCTCTAATGTGTGTGACCTTATAGATCCGAATCTAAGTCGGTAGCATATGAATAAATTTTTATACCAATCGAAGTAACTATCTAGCAATGGTACTCGACGATCGGATAAGTCGAATGTATAGAACAACATCCTTTGAACCTATGTGGATATAGTTTTCATATAATTCATCTTCTTGACCAAAATGCTCGTAAGACACCTCAGTGTTTAACTGTCAACTCTGATTAGGTTGTCCACATTATGTTTTAAAATACCAAATCCATCTCATGGATCATCCTGGCCAAAATTTTGCTATATTGAAATATAGTGATATATTCTTCACCAACTCTTGGAGTGGTCAACTCCATCTTGATCATACTCTGACTTTGCAAGTACTTGATTGTGCCTAGAAGCCTTCCGTTATTGAATTAAAAATTCAGTTAGTTCAGTACCAAAGTACAGTAAGTTACTTGTAAGTTACTGAGGTAATCTTAGGTCTATGGGATACTTATACCTATATCCCATCAGAGATATTCTTAACAGCAGAATGCTCTGAAGTTGATCACGTTCAATGATGATGTATCCATACATCTCACCTATATGCCATACTAGTGTCTCACACTTTTTGGTTAAGAGGATAACCAACCTATATGGTACACAGCTACCTATACTCGATAGAAGCTATCGTCCTAAATAACAGCTTATCATTTGATCATGAATAGTTTTACGGACTAATCAATAAATCCTTTCTTTATCGAAACTAAATAGTCCTAAGAACTTCATCACAACAATGAAGTTTGTTAGAAGATGAATACTTTATGAAGAAAAAAAGCTAAAAATATATTTTATTAATTAATAAATTAATTATAAATATAATGTAGTACAATCATCAATAGACTGACGATTAGCTTTGAGACATATTTTCCAACACTTTGCTTGCTGCTCGTATACTTTGCCACCATAGTGCTGCCTACATGACAACCACAACTACCGCCATCATCGGAGTGGTGCGGCTACCACAGTCACCGTGCACATCCACCAACCCTATTAGAAAAAAATAAAATAAAAATAATAAGAAAAGATATTATCAAATTCATCTTACTTTTTAAGTTCATTGTAATAAGATAGTCTATTATATTTCCTATTTCTTTTAAAGAGTAAGGAACACCTATATTATGTCCTATCAAATTCGATGTACTCTTGTATTTTTTCTTTCTTTTATTTTTTCTCATAAGTATGCTACGGACTCTTACGTGGATGCTAATTCGATTGAATGTAATATCCTCTTCATCATACGGCATGGGCATGTACATCATACTATCCTGCAAGTTTTTTCTTCTATTCATATGATTTTTTTTCTTCCATATTTTTTTGACCATAACAGGCGATGGAGGGGAAGGCTCAGGGCCTATGATAGATTTAAATAATAAATTTTATAGAGAGAAAGAAAAAGTTTATCTCATCTTCTCTAAGCCTTTTTTTTGATTGAGATGGACCTAAATTTTTCTATTCCACCGCTTTGAGCCTCTCACCCAATTGACACTTCCACGAAAAAGTATAGCAAAAATTAGAAAAAAATAAAAAATTAATGAAAACAAAAAAAAAAGTATAAAAAATTTAAAAGACCAAATCTTTTTCTATATTGGTTGCTCAATTTTTTTCTCTTTTCAACGGTGAATACCCATGGGAGGTAGTAGCAAGAAAAGCAGGAGAGAATGTGTTTGGAAGAGCCTCTCATCAGTTTTATAGTCTAAAAGCATCATCTGAGAAGGTTTTGAAAGGGTTACTACTGCACTTGCATCAGCCCTCCATTTTTATTGACGAATTGTTTAATGGATATGAAAGCTTAAGTGGGTTACGAGAATTTTGCTGAAAAAAATTAAAAAAATTTGCTTCTAATTTTTTTCTCATTAGGTTCATAGAAGGTTGATGTTTGCAAGATCACAGCCTTCCAATCACAGAGAAAACCATCATTTAAGAAAGGATTTATAGCCTTATATAATCTTTAGAAAATATTGATGCGACAAGATAATAAAAAAAATAGAGAAAAAGGAGAAAACAATCAGTTCACTATTTTGGTTGGTTTTGGATCCAAAAAAATCCAGCACTCACCTTTTCTTGGTTCCTTGACTGCCAAATACTTAGAACACCATCATTCTCAATTTTTTGCATCATCCAAAAAACTAACTAAACCTAAAAAAAATAACAATCAAAAAGGCAACTGCGATGCAGTGCAGTGCTGACCTTCGCTCTCTTTTTCTGCTTACAGCATGGCTCCCGAATCTCAGCAGCAATTACTATATCTTTTTCTTTCATATGGACTTTGACGAAAGCTACCATAGCATGCTAGCAATTCTTTGTTCTTAATTTTACTCTCTCACATGATGTTTATAAACAAAGGAGTGAAAGGCTGCTAAAATATGATCAGTAATCCTCATGTATTCTTCATAAAGAATAGAACATTTTTGGTATTACAGTGAAGAAAAAACTTGATGAGAGAACTCACCTTCTCTAGCTCCACTTCCTCAATTTCCACTCTGCTGTCGATTTCTTCAATCCTAATACAAAAAAATAATAACAATCAGCAATAGACGCATACAAAAAAAAAAAAAAAAAATCTGACCCCCGGCTTCGTGCAACCACCAAACCCTCTCCCCTCCCCTCCTTCGGCTACGATGCCACCAACCCCCCTCCTCCGCCACCCCTTCCTGACCACCGGCGCCTCTCCTAACCTGCGCGACCACCCCCCATGCCCTCCATGCCCCCCCCCGGTAGGAGTAGGCGGCACCCTTTTTTTTTTTTTTGCTTTTCTTCCCTTCCTCCCACCACCTCGCCCCCCATCTCCTGCTCATGCTGCAAGGCCCAGGTCGCAGCTGTTCGCACCGCCCCCACTGCGGCACTGCCCCACTGCCATTCGTGCCGTATTCGGCTTCGCGCGACCATCAAAACCTCTCCTCTTTCTTTCATCGCATCGCCCCCACCTCCCACTTCCGCCATGTGAAGTCCAGGTTGCAGCCGTCCGTACTGTCCAAAGTGGATAGTGTCCGCGAGGGCTTGAAGTCAAAAAAAAGTTATCATAGAAAAAAGATGGAGGAGAAAGAAAGCACCTAAGGAAGATCGAAGGAGAAAGGTCGATGCTAGTCATGATGGAGAGGAAGGCGATGATAGAGAACAATAGAAGGTGGCAGTAAAAAGAGTAGAGAAGAGATAGGCATCACAAGGGTTCAAGAAGTTTTGAGAGGGCTCGGGAGAGGTTCAAAATTTAAAAAAAAAAAAATAGAAGAAGAGCTTGATATATGGTGCATTGAAAGACCACTTGTTATGCTTTAATGTATAAGTATATATTTTAGAATTTTCTAAAAGAATATGTTATAGACCAAGGATCCCATGCGGCGGGCGGTTTGCATGTTTCGTACTCTGGCATAACTCTTAGCTTAGGATTCAGAGGAGCGGCGGCTGATTTAAGCAGGGACCCAACTGGTGTAGAGAGGGCTCAAGTTGTGATTATAAAATTATGGAAACATTACCTGTGGCATTTTTTTTGCAATGGCCACGAGCACATAGGGTTGCAAGGGGATAGCCATGGATATATTTATTTAAGAATGATTTATGGTACTGTTGGGGATAAATCCCGCTCCTGCCGAAGCCCGGCCCAACGCTCAGCTCAATGTAACCAGTAGCTGCTGAAGAACTCCTTCGGACCGACCCCAAGCGAGCCCATGCAGCCGAACTCCTTCGGACTCCACACGGCCGAACTCCTTCGGACCGACCCCCAGGCGAGCCCATGCAGCCGAACTCCTTCGGACTCCACACGGCCGAACTCCTTCGGACCGACCCCAGGCGAGCCCATGCAGCCGAACTCCTTCGGACTTCCCACGGCCGAACTCCTTCGGACCGACCCCAGGCGAGCCCATTGCAGCCGAACTCCTTCGGACTCCACACGGCCGAACTCCTTCGGACCGACCCCAGGCGAGCCCATGCAGCCGAACTCCTTCGGACTTCCCACGGCCGAACTCCTTCGGACCGACCCTAGGCGACCGAACTCCTCAGCGAGCCCTGGCCGAACCAACTAGCAACTGAAGTCCCTTCAACTGGCCAACCGAGCTTCTTCGGGCCTCTCTCAGCGGCCGAACTCTACAGATGGCCGACCCTTCAGCCAGACGAACTCCCCCAGCTTCCCCTTCGGCCGAACTCCGTTGCAAGTCCGAACTCCGTTGGATGAACCGTCGCCTGCAGCAAGATCGGACGGCGCCTTCCTTTCCGTACCGGACTCCATGTGGCCGACTGCTCGCCGGTATGGCTCCCACGACCTACCGAACGACGCCTTCCTTTCCGTACCGGACTCCATGTGGCCGACTGCTCGCCGGTATGGCTCCCACGACCTACCGGACGATGCCTTCCTCTCCGTACCGGACTCCACGCGGCCCACGGCTCGCCGGTATGGCTCCCACGGTCTACCGGACGACGCCTTCCTCTCCGTACCAAACTCCATGCTGCTCGACGACTCTCTGCCAGACGGCACAGCCGTCACCATCAACTAAGCTCCGCTATAAAAGGACCCCTCCCGACATACTAAGGCTAAGCTCTCTGAACTCTCGGCTCTCTAAGCTCTCCTCCACATCTCTAAGCTCCGGAACTCATTCCGAGCACTCCATTACTGTTGGTCGGAAACTAACTTGACCGTCGAAGGGTCCTGCCGGAGCCACCACCCCACCGGTTCCGGACGGGACTTCGTTTTACAGGTCCCCGGCGGCTTCCAGCGGCCTCGACTCCGGCGACCCCCGGCGGCAACGGATTTCTGCACCAACAGATTGGCGCCGTCTGTGGGAACCGAAAGGGCAGAACCTTCGAGGTTCCCTTGTTCTTAAAGGAGTGCTCGGCGACGATTTTCCACCCCTGCTCCGGATCTTTCTTCTTCCTCTCCAGAATTCCTTCTCTGGAAAGAGGAAATGCCCCCCAGAAGGGCTTCGACGCGGCGCTCGATGGCTTCCGCGGCTCGATCCCCTCCGAGTCCGTCTGTCCCTGCTCCGGCCCCGGTGACTCGGCCCCCGTCTATAGCCGCAGGGGATACGGAGCAGTTCAACCAGCTCATCCAGCACATTCGCGGCCTCACGGAGGTGGTGCAGGCGGTGCTGCACCAACAGGTCCCAGTGCCCGCCCGACCGGCGCGGGACTCCCCGAAGTCGGACGATCCAGTCCAAGAGCGATCGGCCTGGGCAGCCCGACCTCCGATACCCGGATTGGAGAGGCGGAGGAGGGAGAGCCCTCGTTCGGATCATGGATCGACCAAGGGTGAAGCCTCGCGCCCATCTCACCAGAAAGCCTTGGAGATCAGAGACCGTGAGGACCTGCTGGGCCAAAGGCTCTTGGAAATGAACCGGCGAATTGAAGAACTTCGTCCCCCCTCGCGTGGTGATGACGTTTGCGCAGACCCTCCTTTCTCGCAGAAAATCATGCAAGAGCCTGTTCCACCGACCTTCGAGCTCCCTCAACTGGAAAGCTACGATGGAACTTCTGATCCGGTTGATCACCTGGGGGCCTTCCGGGCCATGATGCTGCTTCACGGTGCTTCAGATGCCGTGCTGTGCCGAGCCTTCCCGTCTACCTTAAAGGGAGCTGCGAGGAACTGGTACTCGGCGTTGAAGCCCAACACGATCTTCTCTTTCGACCAGATGAGAGCAGTCGGTTCGCGGCCCACTTCATCAGCAGCCGACGACCGAGCCGAGGTTCAGATTCCCTGATGAGCGTCAAGCAGAAGCAAGGGGAATCCATCCGGACTTACGTCACTCGATTCAACGCCGCGGCATTGGAAGTCCGGGACCTGGACCAGTCTGTCGCGATGGCCGCACTTAAGGGCGGCCTTCAGAAAAATAGCTTGCTGTTCTCTCTGGAAAAAGGTATCCCAGGGACTTCGCCGACCTGCTGGCTCGAGCCGAGAGATATGCCCGTGCGGAAGAAGCCTTCAAATTGAAAGATGAGGAACTCGTCAGAAAGGACCGGCTGGCGGACGAGGAAGAGCTGGGTGAAGCTCGGATACACTCGCGGACCCCCTACGAAAGCAGGCGGGCCCGAACTCCTCGAACTCGCCCTGATAAGGAGGCGCGAAGGAGTCCACATCCCGGAAGGTTCCGCCGCTATGCCCCCCTCAACGCTCCTCGAACCCAGATTCTCACCGAAGTAAAACACCAGCTGCCAAGACCGGAAGGATTACGATCTCCCCCAAACAAGCGCGATCGAAATAAGTACTGCCTCTACCATCATGACCACGGCCATGACACGGAGGGATGCATCCAGCTCCGAGACGAAATTGAGGAGCTCGTCAGAACGGGTCGGCTGGGTAAATTCCTCCGGTACCGGCCTGAAGCAGAAAAAGATCGGCTAAGGACGCTGCCGTAGCCAGACAACAAGAAGGTCGGCCACCTTACGGCGTCATTCACATGGCCCCCGGAAAGATCTCGGTGCATCAGCGATTCGCCATCTCCCGGCAACAATAGCTTGCACCAAAATTGAGGAGTTCAGCATGAGGAGGTCGTCCACCCCGGAACTTGCTGCCGAAGAAATGCGGAGGAATCAGCCTTAGGGAGGAGCCCAATCGCCCCTAAGAGAGAAACGGAGAGCAGAAGTTCCCCCGCTGAAGCGGAATGAAGTTCGGCGCGAGGAAGGCCGAACCCACCTATGAGCCCCGTCAGCGAGGAAGCTCCGACAAAGAAGTATGAAGTCCTCCCGCGGAAGCTTCCGCGGGAAAGTGGAACGAAGTTCGGCGCAAGTAAGGCCGAACTCACGCTCCAGAATGTCCCCCAAAGGAAACCGCCTACAAAGTGTTCACTGGAGGCGGAATGAAGTTCGGGCGAGAAAAGCCGGGCTCACCAAAAGCTCGGCATCAAGGTAAAATGAAGCTCGGCGGAAAGCCGAACTCCTCAACTCAACCTCCAAAATAAAGTTCGGCGCTGGCAAGGACGGAACGAAGCCCCCCTCCTGGAAGGTTCCGCAACTACGACCTGCTCCTCTAACTCAAATTCTCGGCAAAGTTAAGAGCCAACCGCCAAGACCTGAAGGACTACGGCCTCTCCAAATATGTGCGATCAAGGAGAAGATCGGCCATAGGCACTGCCGTAACTGAAAAAGACAAGAAGGTTGGCCGTCCCGCGGCGTCGTCAACGCCACCCCGGGGAGGAGCTAGGAGCTAGCTACATCGGTGATTGTCATCCCCAACGACAAAGTCAAGAGAAGCATGGTCCAAATTATGAAGGCCGGCAGGAGATAGAGGAGGTCGCCTGGACGGGACTTGCTGCTCGAGGGAGCTCCGAGGAACAACACCCCGTCGACCCCTCAAACGAGAGCGCGCTGTCCACGACTTCCCTTCGGTAAAATTCTCTCCTCCGCTAATATTATTTCTGGATGCGAAAACTGTGAGCGACAAGCTCGGCCGCGGGAGATAAGATCTCCCCCGAGCGCGCACCTCGACCGCAGGAGATAAGATCTCCCCCGAGAGAAGCTCGGCAGCAGGAGATAAGATCTCCCCCGAGCGCGCACACCAACCTCGGCTAGAGATAAGATCTCTCCCGAGCGACCGGAACAACCTCGGTTAGGAACAGGAGGAGAACCTCGTCCTAACACGAGCACCGACCTCGGCTAGAGATAAGATCTCTCCCGAGCGACCAAAACAATCTCGGTTAGGAACAGGAGGAGAACCTCGTCCTAACACGAGCACCAACCTCGGCTAGAGATAAGATCTCTCCCGAGCGACCGTTGACAACCTCGGCTAGAGATAAGATCTCTCCCGAGCGACCGAAACAATCTCGGTTAGGAACAGGAGGAAACCTCCTCGTCCTAACACGAGCACCAACCTCGGCTAGAGATAAGATCTCTCCCGAGCGACCGTTGACAACCTCGGCTAGAGATAAGATCTCTCCCGAGCGACCGAAACAATCTCGATTAGGAACAGGAGGAGAACCTCGTCCTAACACGAGCACCAACCTCGGCTAGAGATAAGATCTCTCCCGAGCGACCGTTGACAACCTCGGCTAGAGATAAGATCTCTCCCGAGCGACCGGAACAACCTCGGTTAGGAACAGGAGGAGAACCTCGTCCTAACACGAGCACCAACCTCGGCTAGAGATAAGATCTCTCCCGAGCGACTGAAACAACCTCGGTTAGGAACAGGAGGAGAACCTCGTCCTAACACGAGCACAACCTCGGCTAGAGATAAGATCTCTCCCGAGCGACCGTTGACAACCTCGGCTAGAGATAAGATCTCTCCCGAGCGACCGAAACAATCTCGGTTAGGAACAGGAGGAGAACCTCGTCCTAACACGAGCACCAACCTCGGCTAGAGATAAGATCTCTCCCGAGCGACCGTTGACAACCTCGGCTAGAGATAAGATCTCTCCCGAGCGACCGTTGACAACCTCGGCTAGAGATAAGATCTCTCCCGAGCGACCGAAACAATCTCGGTTAGGAACAGGAGGAGAACCTCGTCCTAACACGAGCACCAACCTCGGCTAGAGATAAGATCTCTCCCGAGCGACCGTTGACAACCTCGACTAGAGATAAGATCTCTCCCGAGCGACCGGAACAACCTCGGTTAGGAACAGGAGGAGAACCTCGTCCTAACACGAGCACCAACCTCGGCTAGAGATAAGATCTCTCCCGAGCGACTGAAACAATCTCGGTTAGGAACAGGAGGAGAACCTCGTCCTAACACGAGCACCAACCTCGGCTAGAGATAAGATCTCTCCCGAGCGACCGTTGACAACCTCGGCTAGAGATAAGATCTCTCCCGAGCGACCGAAACAATCTCGGTTAGGAACAGGAGGAGAACCTCGTCCTAACACGAGCACCAACCTCGGCTAGAGATAAGATCTCTCCCGAGCGACCGTTAACAACCTCGGCTAGAGATAAGATCTCTCCCGAGCGACCGGAACAACCTCGGTTAGGAACAGGAGGAGAAACCTCGTCCTAACACGAGCACCAACCTCGGCTAGAGATAAGATCTCTCCCGAGCGACCATGAACAACCTCGGTTAGGAACGGGAGGAGAACCTCGTCCTAACCCGAGCGCGCACCTCGGCTGCAGGAGATAAGATCTCCCCTGAGAGAAGCTCGGCCGTAGGAGATAAGATCTCCCCCGAGCGCGCACTTTAACCTCGGCTGCAAGATAGGAGGTCTCCCTCGAGTCGACTTCAACTGACGAAGATAATGTCGCCCCCGAGGAGCTCAAATCCGACTTCGACCGAAGGAGGCGAATCTTACTTCGGCTTCAACGTCAGCTTCATCAACTTTAGCCGGAAACGAGTTCCATTCCAATTCCAAACATCGACTGAAGATGAGGTCTCCCCCAAGCCTCAGCCTCAACTTCGGCGTCAATCTTGGCTGGAGATGAGGCCTCCCCGAGCTTCAGATGCGGAGCCTGGAAGAAGACTTCGGCAGTCGCCTGTTTTGGTACTCCCTTCCTTCAATTTTTGAACTCGGGAGTGGGGGGGCTACTGTTGGGGATACTGTTGGGGATAAATCCCGCTCCTGCCGAAGCCCGGCCCAACGCTCAGCTCAATGTAACCAGTAGCTGCTGAAGAACTCCTTCGGACCGACCCCAGGCGAGCCCATGCAGCCGAACTCCTTCGGACTCCACACGGCCGAACTCCTTCGGACCGACCCCAGGCGAGCCCATGCAGCCGAACTCCTTCGGACTTCCCACGGCCGAACTCCTTCGGACCGACCCCAGGCGAGCCCATGCAGCCGAACTCCTTCGGACTCCCCACGGCCGAACTCCTTCGGACCGACCCCAGGCGAGCCCATGCAGCCGAACTCCTTCGGACTTCCCACGGCCGAACTCCTTCGGACCGACCCCAGGCGAGCCCATGCAGCCGAACTCCTTCGGACTCCCACACGGCCGAACTCCTTCGGACCGACCCCAGGCGAGCCCATGCAGCCGAACTCCTTCGGACTTCCCACGGCCGAACTCCTTCGGACCGACCCTAGGCGACCGAACTCCTCAGCGAGCCCTGGCCGAACCAACTAGCAACTGAAGTCCTTCAACTGGCCAACCGAGCTTCTTCGGGCCTCTCAGCGGCCGAACTCTACAGATGGCCGACCCTTCAGCCAGACGAACTCCCCCAGCTTCCCCTTCGGCCGAACTCCGTTGCAAGTCCGAACTCCGTTGGATGAACCGTCGCCTGCAGCAAGACCGGACGGCGCCTTCCTTTCCGTACCGGACTCCATGTGGCCGACTGCTCGCCGGTATGGCTCCCACGACCTACCGGACGACGCCTTCCTCTCCGTACCGGACTCCACGTGGCCCACGGCTCGCCGGTATGGCTCCCACGGTCTACCGAACGACGCCTTCCTCTCCGTACCAAACTCCATGCTGCTCGACGACTCTCTGCCAGACGGCACAGCCGTCACCATCAACTAAGCTCCGCTATAAAAGGACCCCTCCCGACATACTAAGGCTAAGCTCTCTGAACTCTCGGCTCTCTAAGCTCTCCTCCACATCTCTAAGCTCCGGAACTCATTCCGAGCACTCCATTACTGCTGGTCGGAAACTAACTTGACCGTCGGAGGGTCCTGCCGGAGCCACCACCCCACCGGTTCCGGACGGGACTTCGTTTTACAGGTCCCCGGCGGCTTCCAGCGGCCTCGACTCCGGCGACCCCCGGCGGCGACGGATTTCTGCACCAACAGGTACAATTAACATGACTCGAAAACAATCACCATCAAAGCCGAATCGCTGTTGGTTGAACGAGGTTTGAATTGTATAATGGGATCTGTTTTTTGTAGCCAAGGATGTATTTATTCAATAATGATTTATGACATGCATGAAAAATTTGATATCTCGACAAAAATTTAGTTCCAATTGACCTTAGTTCTGATTGATCCGAGATATTTTGAGAATTGACTCAAACTAGCATTTCAAAAAAAAATTTATGCCTAATATAGTTGTCCAATTTGTATTAAAATAAAGAAGTCCTAGGATCTATAGGATAGCTTGTTCTAAGCATATAAGAAAAAGAAGGATAGCAACGTATCTTCCTATAATCTGGCCCAACAAGATAAGACTAACAATCGATTCTTCAAGTTCTACACGATATTTTCATCCTCATCTATAAATAGGAAATCAATAGAGATCTAGAGGTATATAATTACTTTTCTCCCAATAATATGCTTTTTTTTCAAGTTTTCTAATTTTTTAATTTAAGTATTGGAGAATCCCCATGGAAACTAACTCCATTCAAAAATTTGATTTGTAGATTGGATCGTCATCGCCGAGTACCAACTAATATCCCCTCTTCAGTCGATCCAACATAAGACTAGTGGCAATAGTTTAATAAATCCAATTTATCAAAAATAAATCAGGCTCTATTTCAAGACTAGATTGGTTATGTATTTGTTTTAAAACTAGGTTGCCTATGTATTTATTTGAATCAATGGATCTTCACTAAGTAACCTATGCAAATCTAACATAACAAACTCTTCGGGATGTCATGTTCTAAGTATCTAATACCTACAAACCATTTCTTAAAATAAGTAGCACTTCTGTTACTACTGTAAAATGGTCAATTGGAAAGTCATGGTGGATGGGTTACCGTAATTAAAGTTCCTTTTTGGTGTTTACTGATACAAGAGATCCGCGTTTGATTCTGGCCCTCCTCCAAATAAAACCAAATATAAAGTAGGGTGGATCAACCTCGCTTTCCATAAAAAAAAAAAAGAAAAAAGAAAAAAAAAACCAAATGGAGAACTGCATTCGAGGAAATTGCTGCTCTGACTCCATGTTTTCGGCGTCAACCCTAAATAACTAAATACACCGAATTTCCACAAGCACCGTACCCCGCCTCCTTTTTAAAGTCATGCGTGGCCCTATACGCCGGAAATGGGTATTTGTCTTCATGTCGTTGTCGGACTTATATGCCCTGACGCGCGGAGTGCCTTGCAGCAAACAGGACCCTCTCCCCCAAATGCTGTACAGTGCTCCGTGACCATCCTCAGTACATAGCATGAGAAACTGTATTGTTAACCTTTGAGCATGACATATTACCATGCGGTGTAAATCGTGACCGTCCCATGCAGCACGAACGGAAGGCACGGTTCTTTGAATTTGACGAGATCATGAAGGGATATCTCTGCTGAGAAATGTTAATTGGATCGTTAATTACATCATTCTAAAATTAAGATCATTTTTTTAGAATAAAAAAATTATTACTGATATAATTTGTATGCCTTATTTATTTCCACATAATTAAACGGAGTAAATAATAGTTTGATGGTACCTAGATTATAACTAGATCACTGATTATTCTTAGACGAAACTGTTGAATATGCTGAAGAGCTATTTATCCGATGGTTTAAGAGATTTGGATACTGAACGAACTGTTGTCAAAGAAAATAGCTCAAAAATATATCTCATTTTATCCAAAGATACGTGGATAATCTCTTTATACTGATGTTTATCATTAATTTGATCAATCGGGATATTCATATTCCTACCATAACAAACTACTTCTAATGCCGACTAAAAAAAGTACATATCCAAGGTCCATCACATGTGCGGCTCCCATCGCCTAGCCGAAATGCAGCAGAGCTTCAAGGCTCACCTTTTGTATTTCTTGTCTTGTCCTCCACCATTTTCCTAAATTCAATAAAACCTCCCTTTCCTTCAAAGCCTTCTGATGTCATCCTCGCATTAGCTGAGCCGGTCCAAGATCAAGTATTGAGTCTCTACAAATCTAACCCGAACCTGATCTAACTAGAATAGTCAACCAAAAACTCCATATGCAGTCAATCTAGCAGACTCAAGCTTGACCCATTGATCCATTTAAATAACTTAAGCCGGTTTGGTTCGGGCTTTATATTGCATCGGCAGATAAAACTAGGCCATCTATTTTTAGTGTCATTGCAAATTCCATCATGTTAAATAATTTTTATAAATTATTAGTTTGATGTTGGCTATTATGTTCAGTGACCATAAACTTCATTACTTGGATTAGATTCCTACTGGACTCATGACTAAGTCGTAGATATGCTATGACCTACTGATTGTTGCTTTTCTCAAGCGAGATGGACATCTTTTTTCTTATTTCAAAATTAGGACCTCAAGTTCATCAAAAAGCCTATGCCAAACCAAATATGGAAAGGAGGGCTGCCATCATTTTCAAGCAGAAAAGGGAAGGTTTCGTAATGCTAAATGCCATGATGCGATGTGGTCGATCCACTCATCTTGTGGAACAGTGATAAATGGCTCCAAATCTTGATTTTTATATGACCGAGGACTTCAGGATGGTATCTTATTTGATAAAGAGCTTTTTCTCATAGTACGATGAGTAGTGGTAGCAAACTATAGTGAGGTGTGGTTATGGAGCATCTCAAATGAGACTTCAAGTATTGATCCCTACCGTCAAGTTTTCGAGTTGGTGCAGGCAAGGTCGGCTTCCTACGAGCATGGAGTTCGATGACGATTTGAGAATCGATTCTCCTTATAAAATCTAAAAAAGAAGTCTACATTCATCGAAGATTCTTCGGTGGAGGATCCTCCAATATTTAAGTCAATTCGATCTTTCGAGCAATAGAAAAAAGAGATTAGGGAGAGAGAAAAAGTGCTATTACCCTCTTGAAGAAGAACTTATCTGAGGGCCTCCTTTGCCTCCTTTATTTAGAGGGTAACAATTATGTGTCACCTCTAATTCGGTAATGCAGGCAAATAAGCAATGCCAATGAATGCGAGGATCATGGGTAATTAGTTACAGGCATTAATGACGTGATTTAGCTCACATGTCCGAGATTGAAAGGAACTATCCGATATTTTGCGAGATTTCATTGCATCAATCTTTCTTTCTTTAATGATCTGATGGCTCAAAGTTCATCTTGTGTTATCGGCATGACCCCGATCCTAGAGTTAGTATGTGTCCGAGTTTGGGGTCAGATCATAGCCAATGTCGAAAAATCATCCTGTGGGATAATTTTGTCATCCGTTGTCAGTAACGATGGCACATCACAGTCTGAACCGATATATGATTAATTTGCAAATAAAATTTTGGTCTTTCTCACTGATCTGTGCCAGCGGCTCAGTTTCAACCTACTTGGTGAAGTGGTAATTAATTACTACAATCAAAAACTTTCTTTGCCCGATTGTCTATAGAAAAGGTCCAAGGATATCAATTCTCCATATGGAAAAGGATCGTGGGATGGTAATCGATGCAAGCTATGTCAGTAGCCTTCCCTAAATATGGACATACTTCAGGCACTAATAGTATCTCCTGACGAGGTCAGTCGCATCTTATTATAGGGTTGGTTAATAATATATTTATTAGATTATTTTATAGGCCAATTACCTACCCTCCAGGTGGTTACCATAGATTTCTTTAAAAATCTTTCAAAGTATGTAATCTGCCTTACATGGCCATAGAGACATCCAAGCAAGGATAAGAAAATGACTTTTTATAGAGTCTTTTGTCAACATAGACATACCAAGAAGCTTAGCATTTGATCTTCTAGGCTTCTATAGGATTAGTTGGCAAGTTGCCATCAATAAGGTAGTTGATAAGGGGGTCCATCCAGCTCGGCTCTTATCCGATCGCTGTAGGCTGATTAGCTGCTCCTCAATGCTTGGCTTCTACAATTGTCCGATGAAGACTTCCTTATTGAGGTCAGTATATCCTAAGGTGGCAAGATGAGATAGGACATCAGCTTGGATATTTTCTAATCTTGGTATTTATTACACCTCCAAACTCTAAAAAGTCATCAAGAGGTCTTTCAATTTCTATAGGTACTGGGTCATTGTCAAATCTCAAGCCTCATATTCACCTTAGATCTGGCCGATGATGAGCTGCGAGTCGATTAAGACTTTAAGTTCTTCTATCCCGAGCTTCTTGGTAATACCAAGACTAGTTATCAGTGCTTTATACTCAACTTTATTGTTGGTGTTAAACTTGAATTAAAGAGTGTACTCTATCACAGTGCCTTCTAGACTTGTAAGAATAAGCCTGGCTCAACACCCATCTGAGTTTGAGGCTCCATCCACATGTAGGATCCACTAAGGATCTTTTTTCTCCTTCTCAAGTTATGATGAGGCCGACTCTTCATCATGTATGGTACACTCAGTAAGGAAGTTAGCCAGTACCTAGGCTTTTCTTACTGGTTGGGATCAGTAGCTGATGTTAAATTCTTTAAGCTCGATCATCTATTTTGCCATATGCCCTAAGATGTTTAGTCTCTACAAGATGGACTTCAAGGGACGATCAGTCAAAATAACCACCAAGTGGGCTTAGAAGTATAGCCGGTGTCACTAGGTGGAGGTGATAAGTGCATATATCATCTTCTCAGCTTTTAAGTACCTTGTCTTCTGCAAGATCTTGTTTGTATAGTACATTAGCTTTTAAGTACTTGCATATTCTTGGACAAGGATCGAACCGACTGCGATAGATGAGACCAACAAGTATATACATAATTTCTTACCTGCTGTTGGTTTGGAGAGTAGTAGAGGTGTTTTGAGAGACTTGTTGAGGTTCTTGAATATAGCTTGGCATTTCTCTGATCAGTCAAAATTTTTCATCTACCTTAGAACCTTAAAAAATGAAAGGCACTTCTTAGCCGACCTAGAGATAAATTGGTTGAGAGATGCTACCCGACCCGCTAGGCCTATAAATCATTCTTGGTGGTTGGATGCTTTATCTTCAGTAGTACTTGGACCTTCTCTAAGTTTGCTTTAATCTCGTGTTAATCACTATAAACCTCAGAAATTTTTTTGAGGTCATGCTAACAGTGCACTTGACCAGCATGTCATTGATGTAAACTTTCATATTGTGATTAATCTGATGTTTAAACACCTTATTGATAAGGTACTGATAGATAATTCTTGTATTTTTAAATTCCAAAGACATTATTTTATAATAATACAGACATTTATCAATGATAAATATAGTTTTCTTCTTATCTTCAAATGCCATCTAGAACTGATTGTATCTTGAGAAGGTGCCTATGAAACTCAACAACTCATGACCCAATGTGGCATCCATGAGTTGGTCAATTCTTAGGAGCAGAAAGCATCCTGTAAGTATACCTTATTTAGGTCAGTGTAGTCTGTGCAAATTTTATTTGCCATTGGCTTTTTTGACCATGACGATACTGGCAAGCTACTCCAAATAATAGGCTTCTTAGATGAACCCCACTACTAGGAGTTTGTCCACTTCCTTCCGAATTGCCTACTATCACCTAGGGCAAAGCTTCTCTTTTTCTATCGAATTAGACAGTGCTCCAAGTCATTATTCAACCTATGAACAAGAACGTCAAATAGTATACTTGGCATGATGGATGCCAACCAAGCAAAAACATCCTCATTGGCTCATAAGAAGGCTATCAATCGATCCCGGAGGTCAGGCATCAGCTATGCCAAATCTGGATGGTCCTACTCAGATCATCTCCAAATGGGACTAACATTAGTCACTCAACTAGTTCACCTTGGATCTCTTTTGACTCTTCTTTGTGGTCTATTCTTTCAATCGATATCCATTGGTTTCTTTACTTTTATTATTACCAGGAAACATTATTGGACTAACACCTGATCTTCTTAGACTTCTTCGATCTCGTTCCAAATCAAGAATCTCATCAATAGATGGTACGTGGAGATAATTGCTCGTTAGCGCATTTAGTATGGATCGGCCTAGAATTGCATTATAGGTGAAAGGCACCCAAACTATGAGAATAAAATAGGCTCTATATTTTGGTTCGAGCCTGATCTAAATAATTTCAGACTGAGCCCGAAGCCCGATCAGAAGCTGGTTTGAGCCTACTTCCAACCCTACTAGCCATGAATTTTGTAACATCTATGAATAAATAATAAAAACATCCTGAGATTTTTATTTTATTACACTTAAATCGAGTAATTTGTAAAGCGCTTCAAATTGACCTCTCCAAGCCTGCAACCGAATTTTCTTTACTTCTTCTTCTCCACTGAATATTTTGAGAAGTAATTCCCAAGCCTTCTTTGATGTCTTTGCTGAAGTAATCATCTCAAACATTGCTTCATCAAGCCCTTGATGGATTATAAACAGTGTCTTCTTATCTCTTTTTCTTGATTCTTTAAGCCGACCCTTTTCCTCTTTCCCAAGCCTTGTTTCTTCTTCTGCTGTGCTTAGTTAAGAATAGCCATCTTCTACAAGCTCCCACACATCTAAAGATCCCACGAGTGCTTTTACATATGTCATAATTATCTTTTGTTAATTTAAGAACTTGTGATTGAAAAGTACTGACTGAAGTCATTTTTTCAATCTTAAAAGCTCTGATATCTTATGTCTTCCTTTTTTTACACTAAAAAAAAAAAAACTTTTTTTTTTAGTTAAAGAGGAGAAGAAGCCTTTTTTTTTTTTTTTAATTTTTTTATTTTTATCATATGTCCCTGTTAGCTAACTGATTATATCATTTGTAAGTCCATACAGAAAATTCTAGACTTAAATCCATCTATTCATATTCCAAAAACTACTGTCAAATTTTATCATAAATCTTATGCGGTCTCTTATGTTCGACTAGTCAAAACATTAATTACAAGTTTAAATCCCAACAAGGACTTCCTCTGGGGCATCACCGCCGTTTCGATGCCGCCGCCATCTACGCTGCCCTCGCTGCCCACTACGTCACCCACATCTACGGTGCCCCCCGGCCGTCATCCTCAACATGATGGTCAATGCGCGGGAATCCACAAGAAAACACCTAATCGGTTCGATCCTAATCCTCACACTCGGCATCCCGCGGCCAGGGGCGATGCTCCACAGCACGAAGGCGCTCGGCTTCTCGGTTAGCCACGACTACGAGCTCGCGGAGACGGCGGAGCTGGTGGTGTCGTGTGCGTGGAAGGGGTAGTGGGACCGACTGCTGGCGGCAGAGCGAGCCAGGCTCAAGACGCAGCAAGATGTTCGAACCCTGGGCATGGCCAAGATCGATGTCATCAATGGCGCCAACGGCTAGAGCGTCAAGCGAGACAGCGTCACCATGGGCGAGATAGTCCTCCACGGTGGGTCCGTGATGCCCGGCGACTTGAAAGACGAGGAGGCGACGAGCCAGGTAGTACAGCTGGACGGGTGGTTCTACACCGACGATGTGGATGGGTACCTGGAGATCAAGGACAGGTCAAAGGACGTGATCATAAGCGGGGGCGACAATTTGAGCTCGGTGGAGGCGGAGTCGGTATTGTACGGCCATCCGGCGGTGAACGAGCCGAGACCGTCAAAGACCGACGGAGCTCCGCCCGGGAGAGCATGCCATCGCTGTTGAGGTCCAGGGAGGCAAACCGCTTGTCGACGCTCTCATGGAAGGCCGCCTCATTACCGACGAACACCCGGACTGTAGAGTCATCCAAGACCATTACTCCCATCTCTCTCTCTCTAGAAGGTTTGGTCTTATCTTGGAGGAAGAAGAGGGTTTGTGGTTGAGGTTTTTATTTGGGCGTAGGGATTAACTGGTGGATGGAGCATTTTAGGAGAATTATGAGAATGCCTTTGTGCACCTGGTGATTATTCAACATTATTTTGATTATTTTATAAATATATTTATTCAGATTCTATTTTTATAATCTACGGTTCGCCAAGTCGAGGAATCTTCATCTCAAACCTGACTTGACCTAGTACTAAATTAAGGTCAAAATAACGAACTGGCAAGTTACGAACCTAAAAGATTAGGTCTAATTTGAGTAAACGGGTCTAAGCGAGGATTACCGTCTCTAACACCGACCATTATTCCATCGTGTTGCATTCCCCCACCCCCACCCCCACCTTTTCTCTTCCGTCCTCTGCAACGGGAGCTTGCCGTTGTAAACCATCTCTCTTGGATCGGGTATTGCCTTGATCAAAATTGGAAGAACGGGGTTTACAAAGTTGATGAAGCTTGATAGGTTGCCACTTCACCACCACCCACAACCTCACCATCCACATCATTGCTATCTAGATCATTGACACCATCATTGTCTTCCACACCAAAATCACCAACATCACCAAGCTAGGCTCATGTGGGCTGGGCCATGCTTTGCTCAAAAATTGCCACACTTGAATTAGCTCCAAGCTTAGCTCTCTCTGGCCTTTGGGTTTACTTTCCAAGACCAAGCTCTTTTACTCAAGCTTTAGGTCGACCCTCAAGCTTCCCAAACACTTTTTTTTACATTTTTTCTAGAAAAATGTTAAAAAAAATACTTAAAAGGCAAAAATAATAAATATGAATTTAAACATTTTTAAGGGTAATTTAAATACTCAATAACTAAAATAAGGTATTCAAAAATTCTAGATCTTCTCCTGTTTACATATTAACAAAGCATAGTGTTTAATTTTAATCATATAAAACTAGGATTTAAGAAAAAGAAAAAAGCTCAGACCAGGAGAGGTTTTAATCTCGAAGCCTAAGCCCAGCTAACATTTATAACGGTCTTATTTTTCGGACGACTTTTGGACCGTAAGTTCCAAAACCCTAGTCCAAACACATCCAAAATGCTTTGGAATTGAGCAAGCTAGGTGGGCTGCCCAACCTATGAACACATCTATTCACAAGGTGTTTGCTAAGTTCATGATGGTGGATATAATTGATGAGGGCAACGAATTAGATCTCTGCCTTTTCTCCACCTCGATACTTTTAAATTAGACTCACCCAAGGCCTAGCATCAAGCTTGGTGGGCTAGATTCATGTGAAAAATAAAGTTCACTCGAGCATTTTGCTTGCGGCCAATGGTGACAATTGCTCAGCCTGCCGACCTAGCTTACCCAAATACCCAACCTACTTTAAATTATTGGAGTTCAATATAAATGGATCCTAATCATAAATAGGTTAGACCCATTTATCAAACAAATTAGATACAATTTTGAAACTCGGATCGGTCTAACTCATTAACCCATTTATTGAAATATCCAACCCGTTTAAACATGACCTATTTGCTACCTGCTTGGATTAGTCGGTTAGATGTCTCTCTCCGTCCTTACATTCTTCTTCTTTTGGAGCATTGAGACATGGGGACCGAGGGAGACCATCTACATCCCAGACGGATCAAACACACAAAATATCGGTGCTCCATTTGTTGCTTGTATCTAATTAATCATAGTTATCCACTAATTACATGCACAAAACATGGTACTAAGCAAAGATATATTAATTGCTTCATGTTTAATGATTTCATTCCATTTATTTTGACCCATTTCTTTTTCCTTTCAGGTCTAATATATTGCTAGCTCTTAAGGTTTTGTAGATCAAAGATTTTCATTCTATGTTGAATTTGTAATGTTAGTTAGCCTATCAAGTATGGAATAAATTTATCTAGAATCGCGGTTTGTTCATGAGATCTTTTAGCATGCTTTTAATCCTTAGTTTTCATTGTACCTTAGTTTCTTGATATTATTGCTACATTGTTTGATATGGATGGTAAGCATGGAATTGAAATTAAGGGTCCGGATTTGCAAATGTCATGAAGATGATGAGTGTGATGATTCAGCCCCTGTAGATGGAGTCTTTTTTTTTCTTTTCTTTTTACTTTTTGTAAAGATGGGCAGGTATTTTAAGGTCAACTTTACTAATGCTTAGAGGAAATCATGGAGCAGAAAATTAACTTCACATGGTTGGATGGTTTGAAGGCTTCAGGATGGTTTGGAAATGAAAATATTGCAATTCCATCGCAAGGTTTATTCGAATTGTAGGTTGAGGAGCTGATGTTCCAGTTTGGACCACTTTACTGTTTTCAGTTATATGCAGGGCGAGTTCCTTCCATCACTTAACATCTCTTAGTTTATTTCAAGTTGTGGAGAAAATCGTTGCTGAATTCTATGATGCAAATTAGCAGATTCTTTGGTTTTGCTTCGTATCGAGATATCACCTAAGTCGGTTGCAGGTGAAACTAAGTCATGAGTTTGCACTAATAGCCTCTATAAGAGATTAAGAGGACTTGGCTATTGGGTTAATCATCAGGAGTCTAAGGTGAGCTTTCTCTTTTTCATATTGAAAAATGTTCAAACCAACTCTCTATTAGTACACCATTTCATATTCTCATTGCAGCTAACAAACATTGCTGAGGATTTGGAGGAGCTACTAGTTACTTAGTTATCTGCAGTCTAATTTGAGCATCCCTCTTTTTTCATTGTTTAGTATTTTCTTTAGCAGCATGTTTTCTGATCTTTGCACTTAATCCAAGGCTAGAATAGAAACCTCATTCAACAATTTGCTGCTTCCTATCCACCTACAATGATCTCCTGAAGTGGAATGCGATTGATTGCATGTCCATCGACATGGAAGGGCTCTTGATGCATTAATATGAAGTGGTCTAATTCCCCATAAATTCTTTGCATGCTGCTTGTTACAAATGAAATTGTTGGTTCTATGTAAATTGTCTGATATTCTTGTAATTAAGTTGTTGAACCAGTAGATACCATGCATTGATGTTGAAGTTGATTCAAGGAACTTGTGCTTCTCATTGTTGATTTTGGAACGCACTTGCAATCACGATGTATAAATTTGGAACAAGTTCTCAAATTTAGGATTGGATTTGATATAGAAGCTTAAGCTCCAAGATGCACTATTTTCGTAAATTTTTTCATCCATCTTTGTGACAGCTTTCTGTGTTGGTTATAAAATCCAAGTTAGCATGCCAAAGCAGGTTTCTCATGTTACAAAAGATGGCAGATCATCTGGAGAACTGGCTTGACCTATTTATCGAACAGGTTACCGTTTACCGAACAGAATAAGCACGTCCGGTTGGGCGACCAATTTGTTAAATAAATCAAGTTTAGGTTCCATTTTTTTATCTATTTAATAAATAAATTGAATTCAAGTTGACCAACCAATCCATTTAATTGCCACCTCTACTTGCATCTTAACTGATTCATGCATGGATGGAACCTGTAGTTAAATCAAATTGAAGTGCTTATACCTAAAATAGTCATAGGTTTTCATGGTATATATATATATGTTCAATTTGTCTTCTACACAATCATATACATATGCCGTATTTCATACGTTGCTAGCTTGGGTTACGAGGTTGGTAAATTATTGACAAAAGTTCCCTCCCAAATAATAAAAAAAATCCTGGGTGGCCCCAATCCTCTCTTTTACATTTTTTTTTTTTCAAAAAAAAAAAAGTTAAGTAAAAAAGAAGAAGAAAAGGTTTAGCCCAATTTCAGAGCATTCCAAGTGAGCTGAGAGGGAAATGGGTCAAAGTTGCTTCCCATCGGCAATGCTGTTCCAGACCCCAGCGGAGCTAGAAGATCTCTCTTCTTTTAATAAGCAAATAATTGGTGGTCTGGTGTTCTAACTTAGGACAGAATGCCATGTCCTCTATTTCATAGCTCTAGAGTGCGCGTGTCCTAAGTTAAGGGCGAAGGTTATTAAGATGGCCGCACCTCATCATTTTTCTGAAGGAAAGATGGCCGCACTTAACAAACTAAAGTAACAGCGAAAGGAGGTCCAAGATTTGACTCCTGTTGGTGGGAATACTTATTGCACTTCGCAAATAAAATATTGAGAGTAGTCTTTAAGAGAAAATTTTTTTTTCAAAAAATTATTTAATATATAACAAAAATAAATTATTTAGTAATTTTGTCAATGATTTTAATAATTCAATATTTACTCTAGCGGGATAGCAACCGAGGCAATAAGAAAGCCAGAGTTCCCACTTCCCATGTAATCAATGCCTCTTCCTTGCCCCAGTCATTTAATGGATCTATCTAGTTATGGTTCTTGAAGTAATTATATCTCAAGATTCATAATTATCGAGAAATCTGGAATGTCATAGATCAAGACTAGCTCACTAGTGCAAACATCTTGCATTTGAACACACTGGATTTCATATCTTTATAGCTTGTGGATTCTTTATGATGCACCGCATTATGCGGTGCATTGCACCACCATCCATGATGCTATGGATGGTTGTGCATAACTGCATGTGGTCCATGCATGACCGTCCATTATAAGATGGAAAGTATGTGTTGTACAATGCACTATGTGGTATACACTGTGCTCATCTTTTTAGATAAAAAGATTCTAACGAAAAAAAGATTTCTTTGACCGTTTAGCTTCAAAGCACTACAGCTCCTTAAAAAAACTTTAAGGACACGTGAATTTATGTGCTCAACGAATTCATGTCAAAAAATCTAAGTAGGCTTTCTTACCAAAAAAAAAAAAAAATCTAAGTAGGCTAAGTTTGGTGCTAAGTTTGTCCCTTTGTATGTATGTATCTGTGTGTGTGTGTATATATACACACACACATATGTATACACAGATGTAGATGAACATTTATACATGTATATTTATATAGCATTAATGTTACACTTTATAATATGTCACGGTGTGCTAAACTAAAGTCTAAGATAGGTGGAAATGACAGTGATCTTTGCCTCAACAAGATTAGCCAATGTATTCTTTTCTAAATAAAAAATAATTTTAAATAAAATAACTTAATTATGTTTTATTTATGTTATATTTTATGTATCTTTAATGTTGTCATCAATTGCAGTTCTAGTAAATGCTTAAATAATTATTAGACTTTCAAGAGTATAGTTCAAGGTTCAATACGAGGCTTCATGTATGGTGTCAGAAGGCCATGGATCCCTTCCTAACATAAAAATTTCCGATAACTTAGTGCATGACCCTTTTTCTAAACAAAGGAAGTATATAACAAATTTTAATTAATTAAATAAATTAAATTTGAATTTTCTATTTAGGACCTGTCTTTCCCATAAGTTAAATGCAAGATTAAGTCACACAGCCAATAGGTTGTGCAGTATTCAACGTAGATTTCCCCCATTAATGAGATTATGTCCCAAAGGGCGTACATGCTCCACGAGGCTTATAAGTTATGTCAAATTGGCACATGCGCAAGTAAATTGGATCTTAATCACCAATTAAGGTGTCGTAGCAGATTAAATTACTTACTGAGGCAAATCCTTGATGCGATTCGACCCATTCCATCATTTGTGTCTTTCGTCCCTTTTGCCATTGCTCAGTGTCAAGTTGAAAGGAGGGATGCATGCCTTCAAGATTTCTTTCCTTCCATGTTGTTCACGCTTTCTCAATTTTACTCCTATGGTTGAAAAGTGATGAAACATGTCCAGCATAAATTATATAACATCAACTAATTAATCACAAAATTCTACCATCATATGGGCTGCAAATTAACCAAGATGTTTAAAAACAGCTTACTTTAGTTCAATAGCAAGCTTAATGACGTCCATCCAAGCTCCAGCATTTAAAACATGACTCCGAAATGAGTCAGCCAAGCTCAATTATCACTGAAAGCTTGATGGACTTGATTAAGAGAGAAAGTGCAGCACCATCGCATCAATTAATTTACAGCGACGCGGACCATTGGCTAATTTTGTACTGGAATTTTTTTTAAAGTTGGTTATTATTAATTGGCCACTCTCAATACCTTTCCTTTTTTTTCTCTGTTCTAGTATGGATATACATGAGTCATGTATTAAATTTAACAATATATATAATCTAATAACAAAAAATAATTTATCTATAACATGCCAAAATTAAAGTCAATTTTTGAAAATATAATTAATTTTTAAGATGATATATGATAATACTTTTTATTTGTATAAGTTTGAGAATAAAAATTTAATTATTGGGTTTAAAGATAAGTGAACAAAGATATGATACAATTTTTTTAAATAAAAAATTAGAAAGTTTTACTTAGGAAGAAATGCTCGAAGGGCTTCCTTTAGGATATTTTTTAAAATTAAAAAAAAAAAGATCAGAGGTCCTATGATAAAATTCTTTATAAAATTAATTATCATAAAAAAATTTTAAAAAAATTTCTCATTGCTGCAAAACATGGATATAACATAGGAACAACTCTACTTTTTTTATAAAAGAAAAATTATCAAAAATATGCCTCATCTCTCTATATATATCTATATATAGAGAGAGGGAGAGCCAGGCTAGAATTAAGTTGATCAGATTTGGACTCAATCCGATCATATCAAAACTCTATAATATGGATTGTACACCAATAATCCAAGTTATTGAATATGATCTACTATCTCAAAACTGCTTGCACATAAAAAATCATATGATTTGGAAACTCCTAACTTATGCATCTAGTCAAAAATTGGATAGTTTAAATAAAATTAAATTAGACTTGATGCATAGGTTAGGAATATTCAAATGATATAATTTTTGGTATATAAGCAGTTTTGAGATAGTAGATCACATCTAACAGTTTGGATCATCAATGTAGAACCTCCATTATCTAGTTTTGATCTGATCAAATTTGAATCCAAATTTGATTGATCTTATCCAAATCTACTCCTATATATATATATATATATATATATATATACTTTTTCCTTCATGTATTTTTTCGAAAAGCCAAGAGGAAAAGGTGTTTCCCTTGAGAATCATTCATTAAGAATTTGGTATGTACAAAGGTTTATATGAGGTGCGACCACGTAGGTCGATACAAATGAGGGTGGAGATGCAAAAGAAAACCTATACATATATTATAAGTTGGTGGATACTGCACGATTGCTTCAGAAATAGAGAAGTCAGGTTCTATAATACTTCAGGTTTTGTAAAATGTCAAGTTCTGATGTGAGGTACTTTGGTTTGTTTTGAATTTGCTTATGCTGCTGGGTGTCTTCAGAAATATATATATATATATATATATATATATATATATATTGAGATCTGCTGGGGCCACAATTCTTTTATCCTGCCATGTCGTTTGTGAGGGTGAATAGGTAATGACCATCTACGGTGCATCTATAGACAGGTTTTAAACGGGCTTCGAAGCTAACTGTTGCATGTTCCGATTTTAAACTATTTCTTCTCTTCCTTCTGACCTGTTTCGTCACTTTTTCCCATTCCGCTTTTCTAAATTCTGAACAGACCTCTGAGGTAGTCTGAGATTTCTCTCTCTCTCTCTCTCTCTCTCTCTCTCTCTCTCTCTCTCTCTCTCTGTGTGTGTGTGTGTTCTCCTTCTTCTCTTCTTTTCTTTTCTTTTCTTTTTTTCTAATTGTGCACGGATCCAGATAACAATGTCTTTCTTGTGTCCGCAATTTTCAAGTACAGACGCTTTAGTTCATCTCTCAACTTTGATTTTTTTGGTCCTTCCACTTTCTTTACAAACCATATCCATTCTTCAAATGTTTGGGTGGTTTTCTTCACCGTTTCTGTTGCTGAATGGGCTTCGAACTGGAAGATTTTATTATCATATATGCTCTTTCCAAATCATTCAATATGCGATTGTTATGAGAGAGATGAGTGCTATGCCTCGTTCTCTGGATAAGAAATTTTGTATCCAGTCCTTCTATATTTGAAGTGATATTGTTCGGCACTTGGTTGATGTAAAACTTGGGAGATTGGTGACCATAATGTTTTAAAGTAAGAATAACTTAGTAGTAGATGGTCCACTATTTCGGTGCTGGTGTAACACAACTTATACATTTAATCTATCTGAATTCCTTTTTTGTTTAAATGTTCCGATGTAAGGATTTTGTTGAAGCAACACAGCCAACTAAATACTTTGACTTTATCTAGGATTGGCAATATCCATAGTCTTTCCAATAGCTTGGTGCGCGCACCGTTAATGAGAAACGAATAGCAGTTATTTACTGAAAATTTTCCTATCTTGCTTCATTTCCAGATTCTACGGTCTTCTTTCTTTGTAAGTCTTACCTCTAAAAGGTATCCGATGAGTTTAGATAGTCTTTAGCGGCCACATAACTTAGAGGAGTGTTGAAATTTGATAGGTGAGCAAAGAATTCTGCTGTTCTAATTGACTGATTGATTGCAAACAAATGGAGATCCGGTAGTATGTTGTTTAGTGATGACTCTTTCAGTCGAACATCGAGGATGTCTTTTTTCCATTGCCTACTCTTGAGAGGGTGAAATTCTGAAAAATTCTGCCTCACTTTGTGGCTCCTTTCTAGATATGCAATATCTTTCTTTTCGTAGCGTTGTGTACAGGCAAAGGAAGGCGGATACTTTTTCTTCCATGTAATGAATGATCTCTTTGTATAGGCTGGACGGATTCCACTCCTTGCATTATTAGATGCGCCAAGAGTAGTTTATTCAATAGGACTCGCCATATATGTGCTAGTAGTCATCAGCTCTCGACGGCTCCCTAGTTGAGAGCAAGTTTCAGACTGGGTCGAGCTTGCTAGCTAATATCGTGTAGGTTTATTGATCAGCCAACAGATCTCCTACGTTCTTATTGTTGGACTTGGACTGCACCTATATGTCTATATCATAGGTTACAACCAGGCCTTGGCTTTGAAGGTGACTTGGTTCTCTTGTAAATTTGCATCCTTGATAAAATTTGGGTGGCTTTGCCTCCTGTTTTCTCAATAAAAGAAAAATTAAAGAGGGTAACTATAATATATTTAATACTAAGAATTTACAAAATTTATCGTACAATTTGATTATAATTTTAATTTGTTAGCCAACACAAATATGTTGCTATGTCGCCCAAGATCCACAAGCATAATTATCTTATAATAATTCAAAGATCAATGTGCAGGACTCAGTTTGGTTCGTAGGAAAAGGATGAAAAGTGTGGTCAAGTAGAAAACAAAGTAACCTCTCTTGTTTTGGAGTTTTCAAAGAAAAAAAAGATTGAAAAGTGGCATTCCTATTAACATAAAATTTTCATATTTTATGAAAGAAAAACTCGTACCTCATATAGATTTTTTGCTTTCCCACGGGACAGGCATTGAAGTTTTTTTTTTTTTTTTTTAAATTAAAAATATAATAGATATTTACATAACTTTCTCAAGAATGTAGATGCTAAATTAAACGTAAACTATTGTAGAATGTGCCACTTAATTCCTCGTGATTAATGAAACATGGCAAAACCACTTTACATATCCATGAATCAGATTCTCAGAAGAATTATTCTGGTGAAGAATATTCTTCCTCCAAATTAAACAAGCCCATGGTTGTTGATGCCATAGACAATATAGTGATCTTGTTAGATTTTGATCCTCGTATATTCGATGCTCGTTGCACAGTAGTTGGCCTTGTTAATGGGAAGATTCCAGCAACGCTCAGAAGAGTGTGATCTAATAAACCTAACACATGGGCACGTGCAAATGAACCAAGAGGAAAAGAATTCTATCAACCGCTCATGTCTGTTTCAAGATTACCAAAGTTGACCTGAAGAAACAAGGGAAAAAGTCGACCTGAACTACCTAACTTAATCAACAATAATTGAGTTGGGACCAGTTAGGTCCTTGACACAATTCACTTTGTCTTCTACCTTGTAACAAATATTCAAAGTTATTGTAATTGCTCGTTGACATTAATGATCAATTTATCATTCCTCTCCTTTCCCCGGAGAGGGAGATTCTGAGTTCCGTCGTGAAGCGTCCAAGAAGCCAAAACAAGAAAACTTTCTTGAAGCTGTAATTAATCAAAATAAATATTGTACCGTGCTGAAATATACTTCTGCCGCCTCCTATGCTCATCATCCACCACCAGAACGATGGTTCTAAATGCACGTCGTAGCGATGATTATTAAAGCCCTCCTATTAATTTCTTCTTCCAAGCATATACGTGCCATCCAGGAGCACGCTCCATACCCATCTCAAGTCAAATCAAATAGAGTTGCGGATCGGTCAGATGAGTGAAATGGATCGGATCGAATATAAAATTTATTATATAATTATTATAAAATAATTATAATTTTTAAAATAATAAAATTAAAATTATATTGGATCGGATATATATTATTATCCATATTAAATTAGAATCCATTTCAAATATTTTTTTAAAAAATTATATCCATTTTAAATTCTGGTTTTGATGGTTCTTAAATATATTTTATTAAAATATAGGGTACATCCACGCCATTAGATAGGGTTATTAAAGTAAATTTATTAGCAGCCGGTTACTGAATCGACCAACATTCGGAACTCTTTTCCGTCACCTCTCCTCTCATCGGTGCGTCCAATCGTGTGCTGCTACCGTCCGACCGCCCGCTGCGTCTCCGCGTCGGCGGCCTCGCCCTCCCCATCCCCTCCCTCTTTGGCGTGGTTCCTTTTTCCCCTTTAGGAACCGGCTCTTTAAACCAAACACCACTCCCATGTTAGCGGTAGCAGGTAAAAGAGAACAGCCGGGCCCCTTGCTCCTTCTTCCATCTATCTCTTTCTCTGGCGTCTATTTATTATTCCACACCCCTTTCTTCCTTCTCTGCAGTGGTTCACATGGCGCCAGAACCTCAGCTTCCTGAAGGCAAGAAAAGGAGGAGCGCGGGTTCTCTGCCGTGCACCGCACGGGCGTGCATCCGCACGCGGCCGTCCATCGCGCGATGGACGGTGCTTGCTGTGCACCGCACGGTGCGGTGAACAGCAGGGGATCCGCGCGGGAAAAGAAGACTGAATTAAGAAGTAGATACAGAGAGAGAGAGAGAGAGAGAGAGAGCTCGGTTCTTTTATTTTTTCCCGTACCTGTAGAGACGTGCTAATTTGCCCCTGGACGTTGAAAAAAATTACCCACACCAGCCACGGTCGTGACAGACCACGGGAAACAGTCGGTGACCCATCTATCACCGTCCTTTCTTAATCGAACGGTCATTTTTTTGTAAAGGAAAATGACGATAGTAACCCTTGGAGCACCGTAGCATTTTCCACTAATCTAATGTAATAATTTATTGTCTTCACATATGTAATAAATAAAGAAGGTCAACACTTACATGACGAGAAACTAATCGAGAATGTGAGTCGCCATACACTAACTATATTTTCAATCAGAACGGTACGTGCATCTCAACAAAATGGTAGCATTGCTTTCAGATAAGTGGATTGCTAATGGATGGCGGTCATTGAACAACACGCTTATGTAATAACGTCCCAAGCACTCCCCATAATCGTATTTTAGAAGGTACCTGCCTATATGGTTCTTTGCTCTACAAAGAGGGCCGGGGACAGATCCGTACCCTCCCTCTCTAACCTTACATCACAAGGTAAGAGGCAGCAGACTCCCAAGGTACTCAAAAAGTGGAAGCTAGGAAAAGGTTATCTAAATGTAAGGCAAAGAGGTTTCCAAATGATCAAGAAACATAAAGAAATTTTATGTAATGTAGAGCCAATAGATACCTATCTATCATGCCCTAAGATGTGGTCATATCGAAGTTACCATGGCCAGCGGGTGCATAAAATAGTAGAGAAGGCTATGCTAATAGTTTTATCGAAACACGAGTGACGGTAACGTAGGCAGCTGGATTCTGGAATGCTACGTTTATCATTCATGCATGCTCTCCATTTCACGTGCCCCGACGTTGATCGGTGCCCCACGTTGGACGGCTGCTGCGGCCTGCGGGAGCTTTCGAATCCAATCACTGCATTGGGTGACCAAAACTAAAAACTAGGCCACATAAAAGGTTTCCTCAAGGGAACACATGCACCAAAACAAACAAGAATTTCTGGCCGGGGAAGCGAGGTGGGGGGCCACAAATTCCACATAGAATTGTGCCGCCTTCTCTTTCTTTCCCTTTCTATGGTGGTAAAGTGGAAAGTGATCACCTCTTTGAGACCTGGTGGGTATCCAGCTAGTTATCACTTTCAACTCATGCCCATTTTCTTAAGATAGATTTGGATCGACCCATGGACTTCTAATTCTTTGGCAAGTGGGTGTACCATAATATCTGATAGAACAAGAGCTGAACGAGTGGCTTGGCACGGAGCAGATTCTTCCATCCTCTTCCAATTTTAGGATTGAAGTAGAGGAGTGAAATAGAAAGGATATACTGTTTTTACATCGGCTAAGGTTTTGGCATGCCATCTGACTTGTTAAATGAGAACAAGTATCACCGGCCAATGTGGTTAATTAATACTTGAAGGGAAAATGCCACATGTTGCTGAAATTGGGGGGGACGAGAACCCGGCCCGGTATCCTAAATTCACGGTCAAGTAGCACGTGCATCATGAGGAAAAAATATATGTCCTTTTAGGTGGAAACAATTTTTCTTCTTCTTCATTTTTTTTTTTTTTTTTTTTTGATAAGGAGTGGAGCAACTTTCGGCTTCAATCGTATGGTTTGTACGGAATGGAGGTGTTAGGAATCTTTAAATGGATGGAACGTGTAATTGGATTGAATGGCCAATAATTCTTGTGCTAGATATTTTAATTCCCCCTTTTTGCTTTTAGAGAAATAATTAGAGGCCTCTAGAATTAAATGATGCAGTCTTGCAATCAAAAAAGAAGTGGAAGGAAATGGAGCTTCTCAGACCACATAACAATCTCAAAAGTACAAGAATGTCAAACTCATGAATATGTGTACGTGAAAGATTCTTAGGCAATATATATACCATGTCTCAATCCAATTTGGCTTCCTGAGAGTGTGAAGTTTCTTGATATTGGTTTTCTCCCCCCAGTCTCCCAGGTGGTTCATTCATGGGAAATTCACTTGGAAAAGAGAGAACCATAAGAGCATATATGATCTAATAGCCCAAAGTTGGGGTCCACCAATATCCCTAAGAAATTGCTCACGGATCATCAGAGTTGACCTTTAGCACACCTTACTGAGGGGGCTTGGACAGAAAAAGTAGAACCAGCAAAGGCCAAAGATCTGCCAGAAGCAAGATTTCAACCAAAGTACGAAGAGGTAGTGCTAGCCAAAGAACAAGAAGAAACAACTTCACCAGTGTTGAAATAGCAAGGAGAACAAGCGATGAAAGAAATTAGAAGACAGAAGAGAGTTGATGAGATACTCGTCTACTAATGGGGTTGCAATTTTTGCATTGGTTTGCGAAACATAATTAGTGGTTAATGTTTAACTCGCCATTTGTGAGTGTCCGTACCTTTCAGTTACCTCTTTGGACAGATTTTCTTTTATTATGGTATGGGATCTTGAATTTAACTACACATTGTTTTTTAAAATATATATATATATATTGTAATTAACAAACGTACAGATTATATGCTGGACAAATAACCACTCTGGCCTTAAATTCTTTCATTTTTACCTTTTTGAGAAAGCCTAGATTTCAATCATGAAACTCCTCTTCCAATGGAAAGCTTTCAGAGGAAAGGTGCTAACCAACCTAACGGTTGCTAGATTGTTTAAACTTTAGCTAGGAAAACATAGTCAAATGATGCAAAAAATAATCATCATTGAACGTTGCTGATCATGCAATTCTTTACATACCAAAGAATGTTATACAAGTTAATGGTTTGAGATTTATTTTGAATAACAGAATTGGAAGGTGGGAAAATGATCTTTTATCTAAATTCATCAAACTTATGTCAAGCAAGGAGATTAATCGATGTAATGCCTGCATGAATTGCAAAGCATCCCAAAAAAGAAAAAAAGAACAAAGAAGACTCCCGTAAAGAGTCTTCCCCTTTTTTCCGACCAACTCCTAAATAGAGTCGAAATCTACCTCAAGAAGGAGTGAAACTCCTCCCCTCTGACTCTATATTAAGAAAAGAAGCCTTTCCTCTCTCTCCCATCAAAGAATTGAGACCTGATCGATGGGGATCACCGGAGTTTCTTCTTGGAAGCTCTATATTAAGGGAAGAAGCATTCATATACGTGATTATTTTCAGAACTAATCTCTTTACTTTATCACGAGACAAATCATGACCGTGTGAATTAGAGCTAGTTTTCTTCTGGACCTAATCAGTAAAGTTGATCACCGGTACACGTCGATGGATCAAGTATTCTATTATTTGAGACTGGTATATCCTACGCCTTGTCGCGAGACTGATTGTGGCCATAGTCAACAACTAAGAGAATTTTATTTTTCAGTTTTTACTAATGTGCATGGCATATTTTGAAAAAATAAATTATCTTATTACATATTATTAATAAATTATTATACTTTGTAAGGTAATTCTGTTTGATCACTTAGAGATATCGGTAACTTACTGAACTTGTAAAGCTCACTTTCTTTTCTATTTTTTTCAGATCCAGAAGATTCTCTATGGGACATGAGATCCATTAGTGAGGAGCATGGGATTTAGGAAGTTATCTGCTTAGTTGTATTTGAATAAAAATTATCTGGATCTTTGTTGGATCTTTGTTCTATTAGCTTTTATGGATTTATCTTTCTATTGAATAAATGTTAGTGAATTTTATTTTTACCACCATCTAAGTTGGATTAATGTTAATAAAACAGACAGGCCTTGTATGTTCTTTAGGACTTTGCCTTAAGGTTTGGTAGCCAGCAATCTATTCTGATTTCTGATAATTTAAAAAGATCCCTTCAGATTACCATGTTCGGTATATATTTTAAGTTGACAATCTAAATTGCCAGGTAATCTAAATTACTTTTCATGAGATAATCTGAATTACCAAGGAGAAGGACGGCTATTCAGATTATCAAATATTTGATAATCTGATGATGACATATTTGGACAGAAATGCCCTCATCAACAAAAAAAATATAATATAAATATAAATATATATTAAAATATGATATATTATATATAATATTATAAATATAATATATTATATAATAATATTATAATAATATATTATAATATATATTATAAATATAAAAATATATTTGAATTTAAATATAATATATATTTATATTATAAATATAATATATAATATAATATTATTATTATAATAATAATATAATGATATTATCATAAAATAATATATGATAATAATATTATAATAACATAATATGTGTAATATAATATTACATTATATTATATTAATATATTATAATATATATTATAAATATAATATATATAATTTTATAATATTATATAATATAATATTATTATAATAATATGATAATATAATAATATATTATAATATATATTATAAATATAAATATATCTTATAATATAATATTATATATATCATATTTATATTTTATGCATGGGATGTGATTTTTAATAAATTTGATTCGAGAATATTTTGAGAATTTGATGTATATTATCAATAATCTGATTATCATACCAAATATGTCAATCAAAATTTTTAATAATTTTACTGTAACATTACCTGCATATACCAAATAAAGTAATCAATATTACTGACAATCTATCCAGATTACAGGTAATCCAGATTACTAGATAATCTGATTATCACTGCCTATTAATGTACCAAATGCAGCATAAGGAGTATGCGGCATCACGTGCTTAATCCGAGTGCTGGATTTAAGGCGTGATGGAGTGGTATCAGAGCTTAGATTTAAGGTCATTAGGAAATATGATTTAAGTGGTATTTATGCATAAGGTCATAATTACTAAGGGCATGACAATCGATCGGTTGGCCTTCTTTAGAATGTTTTTGAATTGATAATGGAGATTCTTCCTAAGGGGGATGTAACTTTTGAAAACAAAAAATATATTGTACATTAGAAAAAGCATTAATGTTCAAAATTCTTGTGAAACACGGCCATACATATTCCAAATGACCAAACTCCCAAGCACAAAAAAAAAAAAAAAAAAAAAAAAAAAGAGAGAGAAAAAAAAGAGAGGCTTAAATGCACCCAAAAGAAATGAAATGCATCGGAGGATTCCAATGACTAAGCTGGTAAAATATTCTGTGCCGATTAATACAAGAGATTTGAATCCAATCCCATCCTCATTCCTATATGCTGTCGGGCATTCACTTGTCCTTCTCAAAAAGCTACAAAACACATCTTGCTTGTGAAATCTGCTGCTCGTCACAGTATTTGATTTTTTTTCTTCTGACAACCTTAAGTCTAAATGATGGAGGAAGGACTATGCAAAACAATATCCATATTGAGGAAGGACAACATATATATTGGTATCAACATGTACATAAATATCAAAAGCAGATATTTATGTGGGTAAGTTTAGAAAATTTTTTATTGGATTTGACCACAAATATGGGCATCAATATATCCATGATGGTTCAAATATAAATTTGAATGACAATCATATAATCTAAATAAAGCACATATGTTTCAATTTATATGATATGGTTGCTCTTCTATATTTTGTTCTTAGAGCTCTTTACATCCATATATAAATGTAAAAGATGGAGGTCAAATGACTACCTATTTTATATTTGTTCTTGCTCATTATTTCAAATATATGACTCATAATTCTTTTTAAAAAGATTGTCATTATTATTACCGTATGCCATTCATATATGCGTATATGTTAAATAAGTATTGATAACAGTAGAACAATATGCATATTTATATTTGCTTTTTATTTTTTATTTTAACGGCTTTGGCTGTGTATTTCTTCTACCCATGGTTTCATAATTATGAAGATCTAGATGATCTGCTCAACCCCCATATATATATCGACATTTTTCTTGGATTTTTTTCCCCTTCTTTTTTTGCTGTATTCAGAACTCACATTACCAACTTCCCCATTTATAATTCTAACATCTGGCACATATATATGATTCTTCAATTTGATCACATGCTCAGGGGACACGTAGGGCTTATTGTCTTATTTAAACATGAACATGATCAATTTCATTACCTACTTGTATTGAGCTCAAGAGTACTGGCAGAAAGAAAAGTACGTGATAAAAGATGAGAGTACGTACGTTTAGAAAAGGAGCCTGGTTCGATATATATATATATATTGTTGAGGGACTATTCAATCACTCTACACAATGAGGCATATATGTGGCATGGTCTAGCATTTTTTATCTATTTTTACATTTCACGCATCTTGTGATACGATGCGCAGCTACGAATGCCTGTGTTTCACCATGCAATCGTGGAGTCCAAAACTTGGACGCAAGTGTACGTATATATAGGGTAAACACTGGTATCAACGAACTACACATGGTGAAAACCTATTACTCTGACAAGTGAACCCGAAAGCTTAGGTGTTTGGCCGGTGAGATAGCTTCGATGATAACATTCTCCGACCACTCACCCATATCACACTCCCTCCCATAAAATGCCACGCTGATCAGGATCACCACCATTATTAATGGACCAATTTCGGCTACAAATTAACGTCTCACACGCCTCTTCGGTTCTCAGTTGAAAGCTCGAACCATCTCGTTTGAAATCGTAACCTTTTGTTCCTAGAGACCTTTTAGAACTCGTATTTTTCGGAGGCCAAAGTCTCATACTTTGAAATATCCCATAGGGTCGTTAAACCACACCCACCGAACCCCACCATAATAAAAAGAAGCCCTTTTCCATTTTCTGTTCTATTTTTCCTTTCTTCCTCTAAGATCCCCAGCTCTTAATTTCTCTTCCAATTCTTTCTTATGGACAAGAACAATGGGGAAAAGTAAAGACTAAATGTTGTAGTACGTTGAAAGAAAATGATACTGTACAAGAGAAAAGATGAACGGGGTCATCGCTGACCGGCCATTGCTTGGGTTGCTAATGATCGGAAGGGGCACTCGGCACTAAGCTGATTCACGAGGTTGAGGTAGACGCTGAGGTCGTGGCAGGCTACCACATTGGCCGTCCGCCGACCATTGACGCGGAGCTCGCGGCCGATGTCGGCGTAGACCCACCCGGTCTTTGACAGAAGCCAGCTCGGTATCACGCCTTCGTTATTGCCGTCCTCCTCCTTCACATTGCGGTCGTCGATGACGAATCCGGGGACCTTGGTTATGATGTCTTGTGTGTTCACTATCCTCAGCACCTTGGCCCCTCGCTCTTCCAACCGGCGGCAGAAGCTGGCGTTGCCGACGCGCGGCCCCCCGAACGAAACCACGGTGACCATCGGCGGGTCTTGGAACGTCGTGGTGATGTCGTAAGCGGTGAGAACTGCGAGCGCGGCGCCGAGGCTGTGACCGGTGAATGTCAGGCTGAGAGGCTGGCCCTTGCCTCCGTAGGCGTCGAGGAGCCGGGCGATCTCATCGCGCACCTCGTCACGGAGGCACCGGCGGACAGAGCCGGGGGAGGTGAAGAGGCTCCAGAAGCCACGCTCCACCATGGGCTCCGGCTGGGAGGATGAGGGTGGGAAGGGGCAAGGGAGGTGGGTGAGGGTGGCCCGGAGGTTCTCGAGCCACTCGAGGCCGGTGGCGGTGCCGCGGAAGGCGACGACGATGTCGCGCCGGCCGAGGCGGGCGATCTCGTCCTCGTCCTGGCAGACGGCGACGTAGCCGATCCAGCTGGAGCGGCGGGAGAGCCGGGTGGAGGCAGTGCGGGCCCAGCGGGGGAGCAGGATGCCGGAGGTGGCGTGGAGATTGCGGGTGACGCGGTAGCCGGTGCAGGAGAGGCCGGAGCGGCGGAGGAGGGAGTTCTTGGGGAAGCGGCAGGTAGCGTAGGAGGCGGAGGAAGGATCAAAGTCGAAGCAGGTGTAGGCAGCCTGGACAAACTCGCCATAGCGGACGATCTCGGAGCGGAGCGTGTCGTCAAGTGGGTCGAGGAGGCCGTCCCAGTTGTTGGCACCCTGGTAGTCCATCCACCGTCTGCCGATCCTGACACTGGACGGACACTGTGTCGAAGAACCAGAAGAGGTAGAACAAGTGGTTCTCTGGGAACGTCGCCGGGGTGTCGGCAGCGAGCCATGACGAGTGGCACCAATAGCAACTCTCATTTTGTTTCGTTTCCTATTGTAAAACAGTCGGATGGCAGACAGCAGAAAGCCCAGTTGTATATAGTATTCAGCGGCTTCTGCTACTGCTGTTGATGTTGTTGAGTCGCACTCTCAAGGGTTATGGCCTTTCATGAGATTTATAGGGGCAGAGAGAAAGATGGGACGGAGGCGGGTGGTGGGCCAGGGAGAGAAGGTGACGTATACGATAGAGAGAGAGAGAGAGAGAGAGAGAGAGAGAGAGAGGTTTTACGCGCCGAAAAGGCCGGGCGGTGTTGAGAGGTATGGGACGCCAAGGGAGTACGACGGACTTTGGGACAAGGAAAGCAAACGTGGCGCGCGTGCACGAGGCCACGGTCTCGGTTGGTCAGAGGAGGATCAGAGATAGATATCGAGGAGAGAGAGAGAGTCAAAACGGCGCTCCAATCATTAGCTCTGCGTCAGAGAGAGTGAGAAGCGACTTTTATGCATGGGGCCTCAGTGACTAACCGACTATTATATTCCCTGGCAACCCAATTCCTCGACCACAAGGTCGTTCTGGAATAAATGATTCTGGTTGGGGTCCGAAGTGGAGAAATAGGCCAATTGAATGCACCGGGGGACGTGGTTCAGTCCGTGGGTTCCCTGCTATGAGCTGCCGACCACAAGATGCATCTTAGACGGACCATGTTTGTTAGGACTTAATTATTGGATTTGAACATGCTTCTGTCTGCAAGACGAGACAGCTATTTATTTGCTAAAGTGTGTGAACTAGATCACATCTTAGTACGGCTAGGGTTATTGTTGGCAATCCAGCTGATGTGGCGCAAGATTTTTCAACCATCTGGCCCGAGCTACTCGGAAAGCTAATTCATAAAGCTGAATTAGGTGATATTTGCTCTGCATGGACGGTTGGCAGATTTATAGCTGCTCTCTAATTCCTAGATTCTCTTGCAGCAATTGTACGTAATTCCAGTTTGCGTATCTTCTAGTGAGTCATTAGCTGGCGAGGTGATTAACTCTTGTTATTTTGCTTAAAATTGCCGCGAAGACTAGGCTAGGAGGTTGCTTAATTTTTGGATAAAGTTAATACTATTTTAAGAAATTAGAAAAAAGAAGTCACCTTCGACAACATCTATGTGGCGTATTAGTCAAAGAAACACGGTAAAAGTCAATTAAAATGAAATTTTAGTGCTTTCTAAGCATCTGCTGCAATACAACTTAAAGTTAAGGATGTTTATATGTGAAATGATTACGTTACCATAACCTAAGGGATTTGTTCGCTATTTGTACTACATAATGTGGTATCCTATTTTCCTTTTTTTTTTAAAAAAAATGAAAACCACCCAATTTTAAGGAGGGTAATGTAAAGTCAATTTCAAATGTTATAAACAAGTAGTTCAATATTGTTGCAAGTTAAGCATGGTGGTTCCTTACATTATATATTGTTTATTAGGAGTTTTCTCTAAGTTGGTAAAATATGCATGAAATAGCGTAGGTGGACATGGGAATTTGTTTTCCATAATAAAAATATTTTAGAAAAATACTTCTCCATGATAATATATTTATATTATGCATTTTATATGATTTAAACTATACTCATGAGAAGGGCAGCGATAATTAATAGTTATAAGAAGTGTTGGTGCGGAAACTGATCATCGCTGGAATCAGTTGGAGTGGAGGCTGATGAGGTCACCGTCGGAGATCTACAAAACAAAATCCCATCCGGAGCTGATGGAGGGTGGCTCCGGCAAGACCCTCCAACGATCAAGTCAGCTCTGACCAACAGATATGGAGTGCTCTAGAACGAGTTTGGCAGAGTTTAAAGAAGAAAAAGAAAGCTTAGAGCCTAGAGTTAGTATATCTAGAGGATTCTTTTTATAGGCGGAGCTTGATGGAGACAGCTGCAGCTATTAGATAGCGGATCGCTCGAGGTCCGACGGAGTCAGTCCCGGGGGAAGGCGCCGTCTGCAGTGCTGCCTACAATGGATTGATGGTGACAGCCATCGCCGCCTGATAGCGGATCGCTGTCATCTGCAGTGAACTGATGGTGATGGTTGCAGTCATCTGATACTGGACCATTCGAGGTCGAATGGAGGGTTGAAGAGCTTTGATGTGTATCCATTTCGAAGGAGTTCGGACTTCCAAAGAAAATATGGCTGGAGGGGATCGTCCGGAAGGAACAATAGTTGAAGGAGCCCGAAAGAAGTTCGGCTCTCGTAGGCGTCCGTCTGAAGGAGGTATCCAGGAATTCGATCGAAGAAGGTATCTGGGAGGAGTCCGGCTCTTGAAGAAGTTCGACCGAGGGGATGTCTGAAAGGAGTTTGGCTCTTGAAGAGGTCCGACCGAGGGGATGTTTGGAAGGAGTCCGACTGAAGTTCGACCGTTGAGGAGTTCGACCCTTGACAAAGTCCGATCGAGGGGACGTCTAGGAGGAGTCCGACTGAAGTTCGACTGTTGAGAAGTTCGACCGCTAAGAAGTTTGGCCACTGAGGAGTTTGGCTCTTGAGGAAGTTCGATCGAGGGAACGTTTGGGAGGAGTCCGACTGGAGTTCGACTGTTGAGGAGTTCGACCGAATGAGCTCGGCCTCTAAAGAGTTCGGTCGGCTGAAGGAGTTCAGCTAAGATCCGTCCGCTGAAGCTCTTCCGTGGCTATCAGTTGCGTTAAGCTGAGCATTGAACTGAACTTCGACAGGAGTGGGGTTTATCCCCAACAATAGTCCCCCCACTTTCAAGTTTGAAATTCGAAGGAAGAAAGTGCAGAAAAGGCAACTATCGAAATCTTCTTCTATGCTCCATACTGGTTCAGGTTGAAGCTCAAGGAAGATCTCATCTTCAATCAAAGTTGAAGTAGATCTCGTCTCCTGCGGTCGAAGTCGGAGGTTGAGCTCCTCGAGGGCAATATTGTCTATAGCAGTCGAGATTGATGCAGGTGCTTGGAAGAGATTTTGTCTCCTACGGTCGAGGTTGGCTTGGTCGCTCGGAAGAGATCTCATCTTTAGTCGAGGTTGTCGTCGTTGCTCGAGAGAGATCTTATCTTTGGTTGAGGTTGACCCGGGCGCTCGGGGGAGATCTTATCTCCTGCAGACTTCGAAGCTCGGATTGAAACTTTGCTCGTATTAGGATGAGGTTCTCCTCCTATTTCTAACGGACTGTGGAGGCACATACGGGCCGCCGTTAGGGCCTCTCCCTCCATCTCGTCTAAGATGAACGAGATCTTCGACTTTGCTCGCATTAGGATGAGGTTCTCCTCCTATTCCTAACTGATTGTGGGTCCATATATGGATCACTGTTTGGGCCTCTCCCCCATCTCATCTAAGGTGAACGAGGCCTTCGACTTTGCTCACGTTAGAATGAGGTTCTCCTCCTATTTCTAATGGGCTATAGGAGCACATAAGGGCTGTTGTCTAGGCCTCTTCCTCCATCTCGTCTAAGATGAACGAGGCCTTCGACTTTGCTCGTGTTAGGACGAGGTTCTCCTCCTGTTCCTAACGGACTATGGGGGTACATACGGGCCGCTGTCAGGGCCTCTCCCTCCATCTCGTCTAAGGTGAATGAGGCCTTCGACTTTGCTCGTGTGTTAGGATGAGATTCTCCTTCTATTTCTAACGGACTGTGGGAGCACATACGGATCGCTGTCAGGGCCTCTCCCCATTTCATCTAAGATGAACGAAGCCTTCGACTTTGCTCGCATTAGGACGAGGTTCTTCTCCTATTTCTAACGGACTGTGGGGGCACATAAGGGCTGTTGTCTAGGCCTCTCTCTCCATCTCATCTAAGGTGAACGAGGCCTTCGACTTTACTCGCATTAGGATGAGATTCTTCTCTTGTTCCTAATGGGCTATGGGGGCACATACGGGCTGCTGTCAGGGCCTCTCCTCCATCTCATCTAAGGTGAATGAGGCCTTCAACTTTGCTCGTGTTAGGACGAGGTTCTCCTCCTGTTCCTAACGGACTGTGGGGGCACATATGGGCCGCTGTCAGGGCCTCTCTCCCATCTCGTCTAAGGTGAACGAGGCCTTCGATTTTGCTCGCGTTAGGATGAGGTTCTCCTCCTGTTCCTAACGGATTATGGATGAGGTTCTTCGAAGCTCGGAAGAGTTCTTATCTCCGACCGAGGTTGGCTCGGTCGCTCGAAAGAGATCTTATCTCTGATCGAGATTGGCTCGGTCGTTCGGAAGAGATCTTATCTTCAATCGAGATTGATGGAGATCCTATCTTCTATAGACTTTAGAGCTCGGACTTAGACTTTGCTCGCATTAGGATGAGGTTCTCCTCCTGTTCCTCACGGACCACTTTCGCTCGTTTCTTTTTTATCATCACGTAATTCTTGCATCAGAAAATAATAATGCTGAACGAAGGAGTTTTATTAAAGAATGTTTACTGATAATACATCCTCAGATTTTTTGAGTTCCAAGATCGGAGAAGCACTATTCCTCCGAGCTCATTCAGACGATAAGTTTCGGACCGGACGACCTTCACCACTTTATATGGACCTTTTCAATTTGGAGCGAGCTTCCCTTAGCTCTGAGATTGAGAGACGATGACCCGTCGAAGCACTAGGTCACCTACTCTGAACGTCTTATCTCTAACTCTGGAGTTGTAGATTGGGCCACCTTCCATCTGTAGGTTGCCATCCGGATGCGGTCTTCCACCCTTTTTTTTTAGCAGATCGAGGTTAACTCTGAGATCCTGGGGGTTGAGCTGCTCATTGAAGCCCATGATTCGAGCAGATGGGAACTGAAGTTCGATCGGAATAACTGCCTTCGTGTCGAAGGCCAAGGCAAAGGGTGTTTTCCTGGTCGGTACCTTTTGTGTAGTTTGGTATGTCCAGAGGATATGGTAGAGTTCGTCCATCCAAGCCTCCTTTGTCCTATCGAGTCTTATCTTGATGTCTTGCAGCAGGATCCGATTGGTCACCTCAACCTCCCCATTGGCCTGTGGGTGAGCCACCGATGTGAAGCGGTGGAAGATGTTTAGTCCTTCGTAGAACTCGACGAATCTCGTCCCAGCGAACTATCACCCATTATCGGTTATAAGGATTTGAGACAGACCAAATCGACAGACTAGTGACTTTCAGATGAAGTCCTATATCTTGGCCTCGGTAATCTTCACTAGTGGTTTGGCTTCGATCCATTTGGTGAAATAGTCGATCGCGATCAGAAGAAACTTTCATTGCCCAAACGTCGTTGGAAAGGAGCCGAGTATATCCATTTTTTACTATGCAAATGGCCAAGATGCGCTTAGCGGAGCAAGATCGAACGTCGGCTGCCTTTGTATGCTGGCATTCTTCTGATAGTGATCGTACTTCTTCACATACTCCATGGAATCATGAAATAAGGTCGGTCAGTAGTATCCCTATCGAATTAGTCTTTGCGATAGGGATCTGGCTCCTACGTGACTTTCGTAGAGTTCTTCGTGCACCTTCCACAGTACGAGGTCGGCCTCTGAAGGTCGGAGATATCTCAACAGTAGGAGGGAGTATGACCTCTTATATAATCTACCTTCATATAAAACGTAGTGGGAGGTCTGATTCCTGAGCTTTTGAGCTTCTTTCAGATCGTGAGGAAGGACCTCCTCCTTAAGGTAGGCGACCAATGGATCGATCTAGCTTGGCTCGAATTTTATTTGCAGGATGACCTGGAATTTCTCTATGGTTGGGCACTTCAAAGTCTCCAAAAATACTTCTTTGGGCAATTCGATCGGAGCTAAAGTAGCCAACTTAGAGAGAAGATCGACTCTTGCATTTTTCGCCCTTGAAATATGCTGAATGTCGAAACTGTCGAAGATCGGAGTCAAATCCCTTACTTTCCTAAGGTATCTCACCATGCTTTCCTCATGCACTTTGTAGCTGTCGCTAACTTGGCCGACCACTAGCTGAAAATCGCTGTAGACTTCAAGCTGATCTACTTTTAATTTTTTTGCTATCTTTAATCCGACGATCAGCGCTTCATATTCGACCTCATTATTAGTCATGAGAAATTCGAAGCGTAGCGCGTACTCGGCAATGACTCCCTCAGAGCTGACCAAGACCAACCTCGCACCAGCTCCAGTGGAGTTGGACGAGCCATCCACGTGCAGAGCCCAGGAGCCTTCGGAGAGATCAGAGCTTTTCTCGGGGAGGTTCGACTATGATAGCTCGGCTTTGTCCAAGCTCGGTCTTACTTTGGTGCCGGTCTCGCTCTGTTCAAGCTCGGCTTCGACTGGAATGGTGCATTCTAGCATAAAATCCATCAGTATCTGGGCCTTGATCGATGGCCTAGGTCGATAGTTGATGTTGAACTCTATGAGCTTGATTGTCCATTTTATGATTCTTTCGAAAGCATCCGTTCGGTGGAGGACTGCTTTTATTGGTTGGTCCGTGAGGACCGTTACGGTGTGCTCCTGAAAATAAGGTCGAAGCCTCCTGGTAGCAATTAGAAGAGAGTAAATTAGTTTTTCTAATTTAGAGTACCTAGTCTTCGCATCCCTCAGGATCCGACTCACGTAGTAGACCAGCCGCTGCATCTTTACTTCTTCCTTGATCAGGACTATTGCCAGGGCTACCGAGGAGAAAGCTAGGAATAGAAATAATTCTTGTTCGAGTTCGAACTTTGCCAGCAGTGGAAGTGAGCTGAGGTAGTTTTTAAGCTCCTCGAATATTTGTTGGCACTCCACCGTCTAGCAGAGGTTCTTTGGTTGCTTGAGAACTTGGAAGAAGGGCACGCATCGTTCGACCAATCTTGAGATAAAGTGATTTAGGGATGCCACCTTATCGATCAGGTGCTGAACTTTCTTGATCGTCTTCGGAGCAGTCATCTTTCGAATGACTCAAATTTTCTCAGGATTTGCTTCGATTCCGCATCTCGAGATCATGAACCCCAGAAATTTTTTGGAGGTCATGCCAAAGGCGCACTTGGTCGGGTTCAGTTTCATCTTGTGCTTCCTGAGTGCATCGAAGGTCTCTTTAAGATCGGTGAGATGGTCTGTTGAAGCTCAGCTTTTGATGAGCATATCATCTACGTACACTCCATGTTGCGGTCGATCTGCTCTTTGAAGATCTTATTGACCAAGAGCTGGTACATTGCCCCTGCATTTTTGAGTCCAAAGGATATGATCCTGTAACAATAAAGACCACCGTCAGTAATAAAAGCGGTCTTCTCTTCATCCTCGGGTGCCATTCATATCTGGTTATAACCAAAAAAGACGTCCATGAAGGTGAGGAACTCATGGCTCGAGATCGCGTCCATCAGTTGATTGATCCTACGTAGGGTGTAGCTGTCTTTCGGATAGGCTTTGTTCAGCCTTTTGAAGTCAACGCACATCCTCCACTTATTGTTTGCCTTTTTGACGAAGACCACGTTCGAGACCCAAGTCGGATAATTAACCTCCCAGATGAGTCCGCATGTCCTTCCGTTGGGGCTTCCCTACCTCCAAACTCGAGGGAGAGTTCGGACTCGCCTGCAATCAGAAGGGGTCCAGGAATGTGGCCGAACTTCATTTCGCTTTTCTTCTTTGGTGGGCCTGCCTGGCCCACCAATTTGCCGCTTGCCACTGCTTCATCATCCTTGGCCTCGAAGGCCTTCTCTGTCCAGGCATAACTTTCAGTCTGAGCTAGCATGTCAGCAAAATTCCTGGGATACTTCTTTTTCAAAGAGAATGGCAAGTCATTCTTCTGAAGACCGCCCTAGAGGGTGGCCATGGCGACTGACTGGTCTAGGTTTCAGACCTTCAATGCGGTAGTATTAAATTGGATGACATAAGCCCAGATGAATTTTTCCTCCTTCTACCTAATGGCCATTAAGAAATCCGAACCTCGGCGCGGACGCCGACTACTAATGAAGTGGGCTACGAACTGTTGGCTCATCTGATCAAATGATAAGATGGTACTCAGCTTAAGCGTTGAGTACCAATTTTAAGCAGCTTCCTTAAGGATAGAGGAGAAAGTTCGGCACAAGATGGTGTCTGGTGCATCGTGGAGCAACATCATTATTCGAAAGGCTTTTAGATGGTTGATCGGATCGGTGGTCCCATCGTAACCCTCGAGCTGTGGGAGCTTGAAGTTCGACGGAATCAGTTCCTGCATAATTTTTTATGAAAAAAGAGGGTCAGTACAAATATCATTACCACGTGAGGAGAGAATGTGACGAAGTTTCTCGATTCGTCGGCTCATTTTTAAGAGCCTTTGATCCAAAAGATCTTCACGATCTTTGATCTTCAAGGTTTTCTGGTAGAGTGGATGCGAAGCTTCCCCCTGGGTCGAGCCATGGTCCGAGCAGAGGCTCTCCCTCCTTTGCCTCCTCCTTTCGGGGATCGAAGGTCGGGTAGCCCAAGTTGGCCATTCCTGGATTGGACCATACGACTCTAGGGAGTTTCGCATCGATTAAGCTAGTGTCGGAGCCTGCCGGTGCATGGTCTGCACCACCTCCGTGAGGCCACGAACCTACTGGATGAGTAGATTGAACTACTCCGCATCCACCGCAGCCACAGATGAAACCTGGGCTGTCAGGGCTGGAGCGGGAGCAGATGGATCTGAATAGGATCGGGCCGGGGAGGCCATCGATCGTCGGATCGAAGCTCTCCTAGAGGGCATTTTCGAAAAAAAACTCTAGAGAGGAAGAAGGAAGATCTCTAAAGAGAAACCATTATCGAGCACTCCTTTAAGAACAAAGGGGGCCTCAAGAATATCTCAAGAACTGAGGTGAGCCCTCCTTCTAGCGCCAAATTTATTGGTGCAAAAATTGATCATCGTCGAAATCAGCTGGAGTGGAGGTCGATGAGGTCACCGTCGGAGATCTGTAAAATAAAGTTTCATCCGAAGTCGGTGGGGGGTGGCTCCGACAGGACCCTCCGACGATCAAGTCAGCTTTGACCAACAGATATTGAGTGCTCTGGAATGAGTTCGGTAGAGTTTAGAGAAGAAGAAAAGAGCTTAGAGCCTAGAGTTAGCGTATCTGGAGGGTCCTTTTTATAGGCGGAGCTTGATGGAGACAGCTACAGCTGTCAGATAGCGGGTCGCTCGAGGTTCGACAGAATCAGTCCTAGGGCAAGGCGCCGTTTGCGGCACCATCTGTAGTACCATCTATAATGGATTGATGGTGACAGCCATCGCCGTCTGGTAGCAGATCGCTGTCGCCTACAGTAGACTAATGGTGATGGCTGCAGCCATCTGATACTGGGCCATTCAGGGCCGAATGGAGGGTTAAACTGCTTTGACGTGTACCTATTTCGGAGGAGTTCAGACTTTCGAAGGGAATATGGCTGGAGGTGGTCACCCGGGAGGAACAATAGCTAAAGGAGTCCGAAAGAAGTTTGGCTTTCGTAGGCATCCGTCTGAAGGAGAAATCTAGAAATTCGATCGAAGGAGGTGTCTGAAAGAAGTCCGGCTCTTGAAGAAGTTCGACCGAGGGGATGTCTGGGAGGAGTCAGACTAGAGTTCGACCGCTGAGGAGTTCGATCCTTGAGGAAGTCTGGCTGAGGGGACGTCTGAGAGAAGTTCGATTGGAGTTCGGCTGCTGAGGAGTTCGGCCGCTAAGAAGTTTGGCCATTGAGAAATTCGGCTCTTGAGGAAGTCCGACAGAGGGGATGTTTGGGAGGAGTCCGATTGGAGTTTGGCTGCTGAGGAGTTCGGCTGAATGAGCTCGGCCTATAAAGAGTTCGATCGGCTGAAGGAGTTCGGCTAAGATCCGTCTGCTGAAGCTCTTCCGTGGCTATCGGTTGCATTAAGCTGAGCATCGAACTGGACTTCGGTAGGAGCGGGGTTTATCCCCAACAAGAAGTTATATGCAAAAAGCTACTAAGACATGGTTGGGTCATATATAAGAGGAAAATGTAGATAGAATTGATGTTGCTTGTGACTAAAGAAATCTTACAAGTTCAAACCAATTAGTCAATATCTTATTTATTTTCAATCTTCTTCCTAGAAACCTATCAATGTTAGGAAAGCGGCTTTGGCCAACTCTTACAAATGCATTAATAGAAGTCCACATGTATAACAAATTCTTGTCCAGATCAAGAAACAGATCTTTTAGGAACAACCTTAGATTCAAGACAAACTAAAGCCTTATAAAGCCAATTATGCTTATGTCACGCCTTGAACATAATTTAGTGTAACAAATACCATATGCCTAAAAGGTACACCGTACAAATAGGGGTGCATATGGGTCAGATCGGATTGGATCATGAGTGACCCCAGTCTGATCCGATTCTTTGATCGGATCTTGGTATTGCATCCAAACCAAATCCAATAAAAGATCAGATTGGATCGAATCAAGTTCATGATCAAATTTTTTGATCCAATGCATTATTCGGATCGGATCGAATCCATGTATAACCCAGCCCTAATTCATGAAATAAGGATTTGATTCGGATCTCGATCGGGTCTAGGTTGAATCGTGAGTTAAATTAACTAATAGGCAATAGCTATAGCTATTCAATCGATTCTCATGAGTACAGTTGAAATTGATTTCACAAGTTTATTATCAAATGATACTCGCAATATAGAATAATTTTTAGAGTGATCATTAACATGTGATAATTACATCCAAGAAAAATCGTGAAGATGTATCTCATATACATATAAAAGGCAAATGGATATGAGCTCCCAAGGTTGGTTGTAGGATATAACTAGATATGAAATATCTATTTCTTACTTATCCTCTAAATTTTTTGAGTTGGAAATGTTGTGTAGGTTTGATACAAAAGATTTCTTAAGGAAGTAGAAAGGAAAAAAGATGATGTTTATTGGGGACTCCATTGGTTTGAACCAATAGGTGCCACTACTTAATTGTGGGGGTGGAAAGAGAAGAAGATGATATTATATAGATGGGTAAACCACTATAATTTGTACCCAACCCATGCTATAGCAAATCCATAATGGGTTCGATCAGATCATTGATCATAAGATTTATATAAACTCAGAAATTTAAGTGGGTCGGGTCGAGCCAAAATTTAGTAAATCCAGATCCAATCTGAAAAATAGAAAGAATCTAATTTTAGAACTTGACCTGGATCCATGGATCCTTTTAAATGGTTTGAGTTGGATCTCTACAGGTTGGGTCGGGTTGGGTCACGATTCAACCCGACCAATTTGTAGCCTTACGTACAAGATGCACACAACTACTGATCAAACAATAATTTCAAAATAATAATAGATCTTCAATCCTCAGAAAATTAATTTAATATAGATCCAATCGAATCATTTTAACAATAAATATCTAAAGTAACATAAGTCATAATATTTCATCTAAGAAAATTATTGAAAACTAAATTGAACTAAGCTAAACTAAACTAAATTAAGAGTCAAGATGGATTGGGGATTCAGAGTTTTCTCTATGGCTTTGTCTGGAATTTGAGATTTTTTGACTATCTAATTTCATGATACAAAATAGTATTTTGGTCAGAAATCATTTAGTAAATCTAGAAAATTTTTGCATTTTAGATCAGTGTGCACAGTAGAAGTATGATGGTTGAATTAATTTTAAACTAGTCATTAATATTAACTCTTTTCTTTGAGAAAATTATGATAGATCAAATTCTTATAGAAAATTTTATTGATAATAGAAAAGATAATATTTTCTGGTTTTTACTTAATCTAGAAGCAGCCATGTGATTTTCACTAATGGGTTTTCCTATATTATATGCAGTGCTAAGAAAATTTGTAGCATTTTCAGTCTAGGTTTAGTGGACCATCAGTTATTGATCTCGGATCTGGATTGTTTTGAATCTCTTCTCTTATAGATTTGAAGTTTATATTTCTATATTTTTTAAAAAAAATTTAAAATTATTTATCGATCTTGAAGAGTATGCTGTACTTAAATATTCTTCAATTGATAGTAGATTGGAGTCATTTGACTGTGTGATAAATCAATTAAATTAAGATCATTTGATAATTTTGGCAAGAACCTCACTATTCTTATCTAGAATTAAGAATTTGGTTTTGGATTGTTAGAAATGAATGATATCTGATTTAGATCAAGTCATAATATATTGAACAAGTTCCAATGATAAGATTTAATGAGACTCTGAAACTTGAGGATGAGCTCAGAGCAACGTACCTCTAACTTTTCGAAAGCACATATCGGAAAAATTTTGAGGAAATTTTTTTTATCGGGGGGCGGGGTGGGGGGAGTGTACGGGGATGAATATAATACCTAGGCCCTTTAGGGCCAAATGCCAAGCTGGGTCTGATCTAGTAGTAAAGATCAGCACAAAATCAAAAATAAGATAAAAAATATACACATGCATTATACGTGCTATAGAAGAGATAGAATCTTGATGCGAGTCATCTTCTTCTTTGGTTTCCAGCAGGAATTCAAAGTTGAAAGGGACTTCAACACCTCCCTTTAGCCCTATCTCTTCTACCTCTCCAAAAGAGATTTTGGCCAAGGAGTGGTGCTCGCTGGTATTTTTTCCTCTCTCACATCCGAATGCCATTCACCATCATCACTATATGTTCCTCACAAATATAGCATCTACATGATGAAATTTTTTTTATCACTAAATTCAGCATTTAATATCGTACTTTGACTCATCACAAAGTACTATAATATTTTATGATAAAAAAATTTATCATCATATAAATATAAAAAATAATATGTTAGTAACGAACTTTATTCATCACCAAATTCAATAATTTATGATGAAATATTATTATCCATAAAATTACAAAATCTTCAATGATAAAATATTTTTAGCACGAATGCTAAGCTATTGTGTCATATAACTTCATAAGAGACTCCTTATAGAATCTTTTAGTGACGATAATATACTCTTTGGTGACGAAATGTCTAAACTTTTCATAATGAATAATTTTATCATAAAAATATAACATCTTTGATGATGAATATTTTTACGTCATAAAAAATTAATTTTTACTAATAAAAGATATACCATAGCATGACAAAGTTTTCAATTTCTTGTGATGAAATATATTGGCACCAAATATTATATCATTTGGTGATATGTATAGTTATATCATAGTTAATGTATATTTGGTGACAAAATATTGCTATTGTCATCTTACATTTTCAATGACACACTTTCGGTGATGAGCATTATGACGATTTATTTTCATCACCAAAACTATTTTATGATGAAATTAATTTTTTTTGATAATGATTATATTTACATCACTAGTAATTAACTTTTGATGATGAAATATATATCATATTATGATAAAATTTTTAATTTCTTGCATCGGAATAAAATGCCATCAAATATTGCATCATTTGATGATGAATATAAATTCGTTATAATTAATATATATTTGGTGACAAAATATCACTATCATCATCTTACTTTTGTCACCATAATTTTTTTATGTTGAAGTTAAGTTTTTGGATGATGATTATTTTCACCAAAAATTTTATTTTTTGTTATAGTGACTATTTCTCTAAAGTTTGTTGAATCTAGTAAAAGATCTCTTCAATGACCTTGATTGGCCTCTATAAAGGGGCCTTGACCCCTAGCAGCCAGCATCATGCCAGCCTTCACCTAAGCCCTTATCGAACATCATTAGATCTAGCCATCCTCGATCACCATTGAACCACCCATATCCCAGCTTGATCTTTGATGAGATAAAATTATCCGAACTGACCAATTTGGGCCATTGGCTTCATTACCTAACCGATCTATCTTGATTCAAGCATGAAACCATACCTTAGTCATACCTCTAGTTGGGTTATTCCACTCACTTAACCCATTTGGATTTTTTAGAATTTCTTATTTGTTAGGCTTCTAAGACACTAACTATGAAATTAATTAAATTTCAATGACTTGAATAGGTATATCAGATCTACTGAATAGCAGTAAAAATTTGAATTGAGAAAAGGTAAGTAATCTAATGCTTCAAAGGATATCTTCTAATAACTTTTGAAAAATTACAATAAGTTTATTAAATTTGATTTATAATTTTTGTTTTCTATTTGTTAAAATGAGTCAAGCACATTACTAATACTACTCTAATTATTTTATATGGTATGCATTTTTGATAATCTTATAAAAAATCATATTTAAACATATAATATACTTTCAAAAATGAAAATTTTGATCGGATAATTTAAGAAATTTATTTTATATGTATTCTCTGGCTATGATCTGACCCACCAATGAGGATTTTTATGTTGGATCTGTTAACTAGTAATTGAGAAATTAGTTTTGACATCGAGTCACTGGTGATTAGAATAATGATAGATAGTATCTATTATATGGCATTTTATGCACCCCATATCCATTATCTGACTCATGCTACTAGGTCACGTAGCTTTATAAAAAATAAATTTAATATATATATATATATATATATATATATATATATATATATATATATATATATATATATAATTTGAGAATTGATTTTTTCATAGTCAATATTATACTATTTGATTATTTTATTTGTTTGCCATGTTTCGACCCCCACTTTGATGTATTATGTTACTTACTATGCTAGTATAGCATTTTATATTTATATTTTTTTATTTTTAGATCCTGAATTATGATTGCTTTGAACATGGGGGAGTACACTAGGTTACTTGGAACTACTTGAGTCATCTGAACTCCTAGCTTAGTTTAGTTTAACTTAGTTCAATTTAGTTTTAACTATTTTATTCAGATAGAACATTACAACTCATTTACTTTAAGATATTTGTTCTTAAAATGATTTGATTGAAAACTTATTAAGTTAATTTTTGAGGATTTAAGACTTTTATTATTGTTTTAAAATTATTATTTGATCAATAGCCCTAGATGCTTGTATGGTCTATCTTGTAGGCATATGGCATCTATTACGCTTTTGATTCAAAGTGTGACAATTCATTTACTGAATCAAGACAAAATTTTGTTTGATACAAGAGATTATGCCAGTGCCTAGAAAATGTTATTGATTAAGAAATGTATTAGTGCTGTTGGGAATAAATTCTGCTCCTGCCGAAGTTCAGTCTGATGCTTAGTTCAATGCAACCGATGATCACGGAAGAACTTCAGCGGCCAAACCTTAGCCAAACTCCTTCAGTCGATCGAATTTTCCAGCATTGAACCCCAGCGGAACCCCTTCAGCCTTCCAAACTTTTCAGCGGTTGAGTCCCAGCCGAATTTCTTCAGCCGATCGAACTTCTCAATGGCCGAGCCTCAATCGAACTCCTCCAACGATTAAATTTCAGAAATCAAACTTCTTCCAGATTGCTCCTACAGTCGGACTCCTACGAGAGCCGAACTCCCTCTGCACTCCTTCAGTCGGACGTCTACGGAAGTCAAACTCCTTATGAGCTTCTTCTTCAGTCGAACGTCTATAAAAGTCGAACTTCTTTCGAAGTCGGACTCCTCCAGGAGCCGAACTTCTTTCAAAATTCTTCTTCAGTCGGACTCCTACGGGAGCCAAACTTCTTCCGAATTACTCCTACAGTCGGACTCCTCCAGGAGCCAAACTCCTTCCATAATTCTTCTTCAGTCGGACTCCTACGGGAGTCAAACTTTTTTCGAACTTCTCCTTCGGCCGAACTCCTTCAGGAGTCAAACTTCTTTCGAACTTCTCCTTCAATCGAATTTCTCTAGCGGATTGCTCTCGGATAATTTCCTCCAGACGTATTTTTTTCAGCAGTCCAAACTCCTCTAAAATTGATATATGTCGAAGTCCACCAACCAACACCTGCTTTCTCAGAGCTATGACTATTAAATCTCGACGAACGATCACCATCAATCTACCACAGACGATGCTACATACGGTGCCCCCCTCTATGACAGACTCCGTTAGACCTCGAGCGGTCTGCCATCGGATAGTATGGTTGTCACCATCAGTCTGACGACACCTTCCTCTTCGTACCGAACTCCATCAGACCTCGAGCGGCCCACTGCCAGACAGTTGCAACTGTCACCATCAATTAAGCTCTGTCTATAAAAATGGACCCTCTAGATATGTTTTCTCTAGGCTCTAAGCTCTCTTCTCCTTTCCAAAACTCGGCCGAGCTCTCGTCTGAGCACTCCATTTCTATTGGTCAAAAGAGCTGACTTGATCGTCGGGGGGTCGCACCGGAGCTACCATCACTGACTCCAGATGGAACTTTATTTTGTAGGTCACCGACGATGACCTCATCCTCTTCGGCTCTAGCTCATCCCGACGTCAATCAGATTCTATACCAACAAGTACTAAGGTCATCACATCAATGGCTTACATAAGATTTGTTAACATTGAAGCCTGAAGAATTTTGTGCAATAATTATAATTTCATTATCAAATTGCACATTCCACAGGTCAACAAATTGAGGCATGAAAGTGAGAATTTATTCTTTCATGAATTTTTTTTTTCATTTTAGCAGTCAAATAAAAATTTGAATTGCCTAAGAATTATTTCACATGTATTATACATGAACTATACTATCCTATTTTGGATATTAATTTGGAGGAATTAATCTTTTCATAAAAAAAACTATTTGGGTTTCTTTCAAAATGGGTGCTTAATGTAAACTTCAATTTAAAAAATAGTTATTAGTATTATTATTGCTATTATTATTATTTTTATTGTGTTGTTATTAACTTGAAATACTTTCTGGAGGCTGATACTGAGAAAGCAAACTACTTTATATATATATATATATATATATATATATATATATATATATATATATATATATATATATATATATATATATATATATATATATATATATATATACACGCGCGCGCGCATGTTTGGTTAGGCCTGTCAACCTTAACTACCATCTATAGCATGTTTTTTCTTTCAATGATAACATTATAATTACTTTTTAGGAAGAGAAAGAAAGCGTTGTACATTGTCCAAGCTACTAAAACTACAATAGTTTTAAGATATTTCTATCATAGCTTATACATGTATATAAAATAGAACTTAAAAAATAATGGCCATTTTATGTTGTTGTTGTTTATAATTGTTGTCACAAGGGTCCGAAAGAATGCTAATGTGGCTACAGCTGGACACCGTCCAAGATCCAGAACATCGAAAAATACTTGTAAAGAAAGTTCACACTCATTGAGGATGTTCCAGCAAGAGATCCTCCAATACATAAGTTAGCTATCCGAACCTTGAGAACAGTCAAGAAGAGAGAGAAAGAGGAGAGTGGAGCCTTCTTCTCCTCATTCTTCTCCTAGTTTTTGCTTGCCTACTTGAGGACCCTCTTCGGACCTTCTTTATATAGAGGTAGAGCTCGTAAGTTATTAGCTAGAATCTATAGGTAATTTGTTAGGCCTGACTCTCCAAACCATTGGACCATGTTCTGGCCTTTTAATGAGTAAAAAAGATTTGTTATTAGCATTAATTTAAGTTAAGGTTATTAGTTAAGGATGTCCACCACGGACTTCATCTGCATGGCTAGTTGAGTTGATGGTCTAAAATGGATGTTGGATCAAAATCTCAAGCCCACATTTTACTACTACAAACAAGGGCTACGGCAGCGGTTCGTAACCACTGCCATAGCCCAAAAAATCACTGTCATAGGTTATGGCAGCAGTTATTTAACCGCTGCTACTATACTCATCATCGTAGCTCTATGGCAGCAGTTGTTGCAGTGGTTGTTTGAACCACTGCCATAGATAGCCTATTATAGCGGTTTATAAACTACTGCAATAGATCGACCTATAACAGCAGTTATGTAACCGCTGCCATAGGTTATCTATAGCAACGGTTACATAATCGCTGCCATAGATAATCTATAGCAGCGATTTTTTAACCGCTGTCATAGATCAAATGCAGCGATTGATATCGTTTGCACCAAGAACCTATGGCAGCGGTTGGCATGGATATGACAGCAATTATAAAATTGCTGTTGTAGATCTTAAATAATTAAAAAAATTAAAATTTTTATTTTTTTATATATTTTACCTGATAAATATAGATATATAACATAAAAAAATATAATAAATATAAAAATTATTCTGAAATGCTAAAATTTTATTATCGAATAAAATTTATTATAATATTTTGTAAAATAAAATACATCAAAAATTTTCTAAATCTACATCATCGTCGTCGTCACCCGGAGCCGGAGCAGGAGCTGGAGCCGGAGTTGGAGCTGGTGCTGGAGTCAGAGCTGGAGCTAGAATACGGATCAACATATCCTCAAAGTTCATGACTCTAAAATACGCATTGAGCGTCGACATCATGTCTCTTAGGATGCCCTCCAAATGAGATGCGCGCTCCTCAGCTCGATCTGCCTGCATCATAACATGATCTGCACATGCCGATGCCTCCTCAAGCTCCTTCCAACTGACGACATCGAAAGTCTGTGAGGAGACGCTCGCCTCGGAGTAGTAGCTCATCGGTGTGTGTTTGGGCCTGCATCAGATCCTTCCAAAGTGCTCAGATCCCAAGACCTGAGATAAATGGTCATGGGGCCCAGAGGTATCCGAGCCCACAGAGTGAGCGCATCTAATTGATCCTATAATTATAAATTAAATTAAAATTTTATAAGAAATGCTATAATACTAATCATACATACTAATATATTTAATACTTACAAAAATACATCCGATCGCGGCGTTCATCGACTTGCCCATCTTGTCCATGCGGTTGGATCGAAAGATCAAGCTATGGCTGGGCATCACTCCATCTCTCATCAGCTATAATAAAGAATAAATTTATCAGAAAGATGATAAAAAATATGAATTTAATTTATCTAGTGAGATTTAGAATTAATTACCTCTCTATGCACATGACTGGCCATAGACTCGCGGCCTAGAGTGTGCGTATACTCATGGACTGCATGGTTCTCCCGATTCTGATGGAAGATAGCCTAACAAGTATTCAAATAAATAATAAATATTTTAAAAATATTTAAATAAAACTTTAAGCGTATTAAAAAATTTAAAAGTTAGAAATTTTATCTCAAACTTTTGGCTCCTCCAATGTCTAACCATCCTCTCCTACTGACTCGAAGGACAGTCATGTATCTAGGAAACAAGCTCCTCCGAAGTGTCTTATCGATGCTCGAGCCATTCTCTATGGAGCTTGATCTTATAACCTCGATACAACTCTCCGATCTTCCTCAGTCGGGCATCTCGAGCCCTCTCATGATTGGAGAAGTCATGCCTCCTCTACACAAAGTTATCAAAAATCAGTTATAAAATTATTTTAATCAAATATATATAGTATAAATACATAAAATACATAAATATAACTAAGATGCGTATACTTACCCATATCTCCTTCCATACCCAATCCCTGACGACAGCATCCATCAAATGCCAGTCTCTAGACTCTATGGAAATGATGCTCGATCGCCTCATAAGCACTCCAAAAAAGGAATGCATCTCCCATGCAATCTCTCCTACCGGCCTTTCCTCCACATCATAATAGATCATCATCTGATGCTGGCGGTTCCATACGTGTGCCATACGTGGAGGACCGTGAAATGTCCGACTGGATGATGCACCTGCAATATAAATACATTATGCAAATATATAAGTATACAAATACTATATAAAAAATAAAGTTATGCTAATATAATAAAAACGTACACTCAGATGTTTGCGTAGTAGCATATGTCTCAGATATGAACGATGGTGGAGGCTCAGTTGCCGGTGGAGTAGATACCGTCGGTGAAGTAGATATTGTCGGTGGAGTAGATATCGATAGTGGAGGTTTCTGAGCAGTCGATGCTGAGGTGAACGAAGTATGCTCTGACTACTCCTCGAATGCTGAACTGTACGTAATCCGTCGAGGGGCAGGGGTGAAAGCTGGATGGCATTTTAGTGTCATCATGATATGCAATGTTAATGAATATTAATCAATATAACATGTTGAACAATAATATCAATATAGTATTAATAAATAGTCTCTAATATGTACACTAATCAATTGATGGGTCTATCATTGTGCAATGTAATAAACAAAAGTAATAAGATATAAACATCCAGAAAATGTTATGCAATAAATTCTACAATATGAATTATATTCATAAATAATTAAGTATGAGCAAATAATTATATGTCATAGATCCGATCTCTTGCATGAATCTTGGTGTTAATCCAGAAATCTGAAAGAAGAATAAAATAGATAATGGTGGCACCTTAGGTCTTAAAGTTGGAACCTTAGAGAGACATATCAAATTCTATTCGCTCAGAAGCCGAGCCGGCTCCATGCCTGAGATAGCCAACTCCATGCCTGAGACATCCGACTCGGGTCCTCTCCTAACCGACATGATCATGGTCCGAGCCGGCTTGGCTACGTATCCGAATCGGCTCGGTTGTGTGCCATCCCCTTGATCACTCCCTCTCTCATCGACAACGGTGGCGAGGCCAAATTCCTTTCTTTCAGCTTTTCTATCTCTCGATCTTTCTCTCTTTCTCTCTCGATCTCCCTCATCGGTGAGGCCAGATCCATCCCTCCCTCTCTCACTCTCTCGATCTCCCTCGATCTCCCTCATCGACAAGGCTAGACCCCATCCCTCCTAGTGATGCCGGCGAGGCCAGACCCTCTCCCTTCCTCTTTCGCTCTCTCAATCTCCCACTCTTCCTTTCTCGATCTTCCTCGTCGATAAGACCGGACCCCCTCCCTCCCAATGATGGCAGTGAGGTCAAATTCCTCTCTTCCTCTCTCCCTCTCTTAATCTCCCTCGTCAGCAACGGCGGCGATGCCGGACCCCCTCCCTCCCTCCCTTCCTCCCACTCTTGGTCTCCCTTACCAACGATCAGTGAGCGACCGGCCCTCCCTCTCTCAATCTGTCGATCTTCCTCTCAATCTCTCCATTTCTTAGTTCCAGATCCCGAAATCAGGTCCGACCTTTCAGAATCTATTAGGATCCGGGTCTGGTACTTCAAGTATAGATCCGTCAGATATTTGGATTTGGATTCGATACCAGTAATTAAAATTAGATCCGGATCTGAATATCTAGGTTTTGATTTAAATCCAATCCATTGACAGATCTAGTCCATAGCCGTCGACTTAGCACAGCCCAAGGCTACTGCCATGACACGGCCCAAAAACTACGTTATGCAAATAATTATAATATTTATAATAATATTTATAATATTTATTATAAATATTTTATAAATTATTATAAATATATATGATAAATAAATAATACTATAAAATTAAAAAATATATATATATACTTGCGGCCATAGAGAGCGGATCGCACCAAAAGCTCCGAGAGTCATCGGTGATGATGCTAGATAAGGATGACGGCACTAAAGATAACCTACGAAATAAAAGTAAGATAGTGAGATAGAGAAGAGAGAGAAAAAGAAAGAGAGAGAGCAGGGGCAGTCGGGGATAGGGGGCCAGGGGAGGGGGGCGAGAAGGCCCGGGAGGCACAGTGATGGAAGGGTCGACGACCAGAAGGGAGAGTGGGGGGGTGGGTGGGGGATGGTGGGGAGGGGCAGCTGGGGGGTGGGGGGTGGCAGGGTAGCGGGGAGGGGCGACCGGAGATGGAGGGAAGGAGGGGTGGCCGGGGGAGGCTGGAGGGGGGGCGGGTGGGGGGTAGCAGGGAGGGGCGGCCTAAGATGGGGGGACTAGGGGATGGTAGGATGGTGGAAAGGGACGGTCGGGGATGGGGGGATGGAGAGGCGATCGGAGGGAGGGTGGGGGGTCAGGTGGGGGGTGGCGGGGAGGAGCGGCCGGGGATGGGGGGAAGGAGGGGGCAGTTGCGGGGAGGGTGGGAGGTGGGGGGTCGGGTGTGGGGTGGCGGGGAGGGGCGGCTGTGGGTAGGGGGCGGCTGGAGGGTGGCAGGGTGGCGGGGAAAGGCGACCGAGGATGGGGGCTGGGGGTCAGGTGGGGTGGTGGGTGGCGGGGAGGAGCGACCGAGGATAGAGAGGAAGGAGGGATGACTGAGGGGTGGATGGCAGGGAGGTGACTGGAGATGGGGGGAGGGGGAGGAGGATGGAGTGGCAGCACCGACCAAGGGAGAAGGAGAGGCGGCGCCAGTCGGGGGTAAGAAGCCTCACCAACGATGGAGAGGAGGGGGAGAGATTGAGAGAGAGATCGAGCATGCATGGAAGGAAAGCAGAAAAAATTTAAAAATTTTTAATCTAACCTACGACAGCGGTTATCGAACCGCTGCCATAGATTTACGACAGCGGTTATCCAAAATCGCTGTCATAGATTTACGGTAGGGGTTCTATAACCGCTGCTGTAGATCTATAGCAGAGGTTTTTTATAACCACTATCGTAGATTGAAAATAATTTTTTTCTTATTTTTTTTAAATATTATATAATTTTAAAATTTAATGCCCATCTTCATCATTCATTATCTAAATAATTATCATTAGAGTGTCATCGCAAAAGGTCGCCTCGATCCGATGGCCCTAGCTTCATCAATTAGAAAAATTTAATTTCGATGATCATGAATGATGATGCAATGATCTGATAGATGGAGACCTTCGATGGATCCAAAAATCTATAATGATGATCTTGATAATATTTGTAGCATACTATCAAAGTTTTACTTCAATCGGATGTCGTTATCATGGTCAATTTAGTACGAAATGATTTCGATCGTTAAATTAGAAATAAGCGATCAATGGGTTAAACGACGTTCAATTATGAGATAAGTTTTTAGTTAAATATTTTTTTTTATAATTTTAAATATTTTATATGATGATGATAGTAAAATTTAAATCATTTTCGTATAAATTATTCATGTTAAGCAAATATTGCAAAAGCACGAGCATAACAACCAATGAAGTTTCAGAATGGTTATCAGAAGACGTATAGTTTTAGATCGTTCTTCATCTCACAAGTTAAATTTTATAATCACCACTATAAAAAATGACTAAAATAGTAGCCAAGATTATTTATGAAAAAAATTATCTTATAATTAGACATCATTTGGTCTTTTGATCACTCATTTATCATTTAACGATCGAAACTAACCTATACTAAATTGATCAAGATAATGATATCTGATTGAAGTGAAACTTTGATAGTATGCTACAAACATCACCGAGATCATCATTGTAGATTTTTGGATCCATCAAAGGTCTTCATCTATCAGATCATCGCAACATCGTTCGTGATCATCGAAATCAAATTTTTTTTATCGATGAAGCTAGGGCCATCGGATCGAGGCAATCTTTTGCGATGACACTCTAATGATAATTATTTAGATAATGAATGGTAAAGATGGATATTAAATTTTAAAATTATATAATATTTAAAAAATATATATATGACAGCTGTTATAATTAACCGCTGTCATAAATAAGCTTATAGCAATGGTTCCTACTAACCACTGCTATAGGTCTGACTTATGGCAGCAATTTTACTAACCGCTACTATAGGTCCTACCTATATCAGTAGTTACAATGAACCGCTGCTATAGGTCGACCTATGGCAGCGATTTTTTGTAATCGCTGCTATAGGTCCGACCTATGGTAGCGATTTTCATTAACCACTGCTATATGTCAGACCTATAGCAGCAGTTATAATAACCGCTACCATAAGTTTGACTTATGGCAATGGTTAACAAAAATCGCTGTCGTAAGATCTATGGCAGCGGTTTCAAAAATCACTGCCATAGTATGCACTGCGATAGACCATTTTTATAGTAGTATTTGGGATAATTTCATCAAGAGACTTTGGGTGTGCTCCAAAAGGGGTATGGTCCTGGTCGGTAGGCTTCTCCCATAATACATGGCCTCTATTTTCAAGTTTGAAGTGGCTTTCTGGATTCGAGTGAACAAAGTAGTCAACTTATCTGTCGGTTGTTGATCTGGATCCTCTTCGACGGAGTCCTTTTTGCTCATGGAGGGCATCGCTTCATGATCCATGCCATCATTATGGAGAAAGGAAGCTCGAGGGGTTGTGGAATAATGACTTGGAAGGATTCAGCATGACTCGCCATGCCTTAGGTATCGACAAATCCAAAAGCATGCCTCATGAATTTGATGTGATTTGACCTGGAATGGATGTGATAAAGGGTCACAAAGATTGTGGCTTCTGATTCCAGCTAGATGGCAAGATCTAGCAATTCAATGGTTGAATATTTGCCATCGGTGGACCATTCATCCAACTAGATTTTCTACCATCCAAGTACCACTGAAAATTCTCTTATTGTAGTCGTCAAAGAAAGATTCTCTTTTCTTTGTCTTGGACAATAAAGCCAACACTTTTGTCCATCAAGTTGGTTGTGAAGAAGAAGATGCGCTCTTCAAGTGGGGAGTCATCATCCAAAAGGTTGAGAAGTGTCTAATTGCATCTTCCTACTTTTAACCCTTCGTGTGATCTCTAGGGGCATCAAGTGTGAACCCAATGGAGATTGATGATGAGCCAGAGTCACTTCAAGCTTCTTTGCTTTCTGGTTAGGCCCAGCCTTCCCCTAGGACATCAAATAGGTCGAACTTCCCCCAGGACATCAAATAGGTCGATGAGGCTCGAGGTGGACCCTTCTTGGCCTAGAGGCAGAGGGGGTTCGCTAAGACTACAGCAAAGGTTCCTACTGAGGTCAGGCTCAGGTGCATCAAGGAGTACAAGGCCTTGGCTGATTTTAAGGATGAAATCATTGAGGCATCTTTGGTCATTTTTATCTAGGTATTCTAAGATTGCAAGGCACGCCTGTAATAGATGGTCCCAAATACTACTATAAAAATGGCCTATGGCCTCGCTTACTATGGCAGCAGTTTTTGAAACCGTTGCCATAGTACCTACGACAGTAATTTTCAGTAACCACTGTTATAGGTCGGACCTATGGTAGTAGTTTTATTAACCGCTGTCATAGATCCAACATATAGCAGTGGTTACAGAAAATCACTGTCGTTGGTTGGATCTATAGTAGCGGTTACAAAAAATCGCTGCCATAAGTTAGACATATAGCAGCGGTTAGTCGGAATTGCTGCTATAATCTGATTTATGATAGTGGTTAATTGTAACTGCTATCATATATATATATATATAATATATATATATATATATATATATATATATATATATATATATATATATATATATATATATATATATATATATATATATATATATATATATATATTTAAAAATATTATATAATTTTAAAATTTAATGCTCATCTTCATCATTCATTATCTAAATAATTATCATTAGAGTATCTTCGCAAAAGATCGCCTTGATCCGATGGCCCTAGCTTCATCGATCAAAAAAATTTGATTTCGATGACCACAAACGATGATGCGATGATCTGATAGATGAAGACCTCCGATGGATTCAAAAATCTGCAACGATGATTTTGATGATGTTTATAGCATACTATCAAAGTTTCACTTCAATCGGATATCGTTATCTTTGTCAATTTAGTATAGATTAGTTTCGACTGTTAAATAATAAATGATTGATCAAAGAATCAAACGGTGTTCGATTATGAGATAATCTTTTTTATAAATGATCTTGGCTATTATTTTAATTATTTTTTGTGATGGTGATTATAAAATTCAACTCGTGAGATGAAGAATGATTTAAAACTATACGTCTCCTGATAACCATTCTGAAACTTCACTGATTGTTATGCTCGTACTTTTGTAATATCTGTTTAATATGAATAGTTTATATAAAAATAATTTAAATTTTATTATCATCACCATATAAAATATTTAAAATTATAATAAAGATTATTTAACTAAAAAATTATCTCATAATCGAATGTCGTTTAACCCTTTGATCGCTTGTTTCTAATTTAACGGTCGAAATTATTCCATACTAAATTGACCATGATAACGATATCCGATTGAAGTAAAACTTTGATAGTATGCTATAAACATTATCAAGATCATTGTTGTATATTTTTGGATCCATCAAAAATCTTCATCTATCAGATCATCGCATCGTCGTTCATGATCGTCGAAATCAAATTTTTTCGATCGATGAAGTTAGGGCCATCGGATCGAGGCGACCTTTTGTGATGGTACTTTAATGATAATTATTTAGATAATAAATGATGAAGATGGATATTAAATTTTAAAATTATATAATATTTTAAAAAAAAATAAGAAAAAAATTATTTTTAATCTATGACAGCGGTTATCAAAAATCGCTGCTATAGATCTACAACAGCGGTTCTATAACCGCTGCACTGCTGCCGTAGATCTAGGATAGTGATTTTGGATAATTGCTGTCGTAGATTTACGACAGCGATTTGATGATAGTGATTTTGGATAATTGCTACCGTAGATCTATGACAGCGGTTCGATAACTGCTGTCGTAAATCTATGGCAGCGGTTCAATAACCACTGCAATAGGTTAGGTTAAAAATTTTTAATTTTTTTCTTTCCTCCCATGCATGCTCAATCTCTCTCGCTCTCGCTCTCCCTCCCCCTCCTCTTCATCATCGATGAGGCTCCCCCTCGGTCGGCATCGCCCCTCCTCCCTTTCAATCGGCATCGCCCCTTCTCCCCCCGACCGGCGTCAACCCTCCTCCACCCCGACCGGGGTCGCCCCTCCTCCCCCTTGGTTGGCATCGCCCCTCCATCCCCCTCGATGTGGCGCCGCCCCTCCTTGCCCCTCCCTCTCCAACCCTCCATCCTCGATCGCCCTCCCTGCCACCCGCCACCCCCCACCCACCCCCCACCCCTCCATCCGACCCTCTCTCGACCCCAGTGAAACCCTCCCTCCAACGAACCCTCATCGACCCTCCCTTGACCCCATGAAAACCTCCCCGATAAACCCTCCTCCACCTTTGCTCGGCCCCCCCGAAACCCCGCCCCTCCATCCGACCCCCCTCGTCCCAGCGAACCTCCATCGACCTCCTTCGCCCTCCGAAATTATCTTCCCACACCACCACCATTCTGACCCTCCCCGATGAGTGCAAGCCTTCGGCCTCTCGTCACTGGCCCCCCTCTCCTTCCCCCCTCCCGGCCGCCCCTCTCTCTCTTTTTTTTTTCTCTCTCTTTTTTCTATCTCACTATCTTACTTTTATTTCGTAGGTTATCTTTAGTGCCATCGTCCTCCTCTAGTGTCATCATCGACGATCCTCGAAGATTTCGATGCGACCCGCTTTCTATAGCCGTAGGTATAATTTTTTTTAATTTTATAATATTATTTATTAATCATGTATATTTATAATAATTTATAAAATATTTATAATAAATATTATAAATATTTATTATAAATATTATAATTATCTACATGCCGTAGTTTTTGGACTATGTCGTGGCGGTAGCCTTGGGTCGTGCTATATCGACGGCTGTGGACTAGATCTATCTATGGGTTGGATTCGGATCAAAATTTGGATATTCAAATTCGGATCCAATTTTAATTACTGATATCGAATTCGAATCCGAATACCCGATGGGTCTATATTTGAGAGAGAAAGGGAGGGATCCGATCTTGCCTTCATTATTGGGAGGAAGGGGTCTAGCCTCATCGGTGAGGGAGATCGAGAGAGGAAGAGTGGGAGATCGAGAGAGCAAGAGAGGGAGGGAGGGAGTCCGATCTCGTCGGCATCACTAGGAGGGATGGGGTCTGGCCTTGCCGACGAGGGAGATCGAGAGAGTGAGAGAGGAAGGGATGGGATCCGACCTCACTGGCGAGGGAGATCGAGAGAGGGAGAGAGGAAGATCGAGAGATGGAAAAGTTGGAAGGGAGGGGTTCGGCCTTGCCGCCGTCGTCAGTGAGAGAGATCGAGAGAGAAAGAGAGGGAGTGATCGAGGGGATGGCACACAGTCGAGCTGGCTCGGATATGCAGCCAAGCTGGCTCGAGCCATGATCGAGCCGACTGGAGGAGGACCCTAGTCGGATGTCTCAAGCACGGAGCCGACTGTCTCGGGCATGGAGTCGACTCGACTTTCGAACGAATAGAATTTGATATGTCACGATGTTATATTGATTAATATTCATTAACGTTGTAGGTTACGATGGCACCGAAATGCCATCTAGCTTTCACCCCTGCCTCTCGATGGGTTACGCGTAGTTCTGCATCTGAAGAGCAGTCAAAGCATACTCAGTCCACCTCGACAACGACTGCTCAGAAACCTTCAGCACCGGCATCTACTCCATCGACGGCATTAACTCCACCGACGACATCTACTCCACCTGACCATCGCAGGCATCTGAGTGTACGTTTTTATTATATTAGTATAATTTTATTTTTTATATAGTATTTATATACTTATATATTTGTATAACGTATTTATATTGGAGGTGCATTATTCAGTTAGATATTTTGCAGTCCCACACATATGGCACACATATGGAACCACCAGCATCAGGTGATGGTGTAGTATGATGCGAAGGAGATGCCGGTATGAGAGACCGCATGGAAGATGCATTTCTTTTTTGGAGTGCTTGTGAGACGATCGGACATCATTCCCGTAGAGCTCAAAGACTGGCGTTTGATGGATGTTGCCATCAAGGATCGGATATGGAAGGAGATATAGATAAATACACGCATCTTAGTTATATTTATACATTTTATATATTTACACTATATATGTTTGATTAGAATAATTTTGTAACTAATTTTTGATAAATTTATGCAGAGGAGGTATGACTTTTTCTATCATGAAAGGGCTCGAGATGCCCAACTGAAAAAGATCGAAGAGTTATACTGGAGTTACAAGATCAAGCTCTATAGAGGATGGCTTGAGCATCGATGAGATACTCCAAAGGAGCTTGTTCTTTAGATACAGGACTATCCTCTGAGTCAATGGGAGAGGATGGTTAGACACTGAAGGAGCCAGAAGTTTGAGGTAAAATTTCTAACTTTTAAATTTTTCAATATACTTAAAATTTTATTTAAATATTTTTTAAATATTTATTATTTATTTGAATATTTGTTAGACTACCTTCCATCAGAATCGGAAGAATCGTGCAGCCCAGGAGTATACGCACACTCTAGACCGTGAGTCTATGGTCAATCGTGTGCATGGAGAGATAATTAATTTTAAATCTTACTAGATAATATAAATTCATAGTTTTTATCATCTTTCTGATAAATTTATTCTTTGTTATAGTTGATGAGAGATGAAGTGATGTTCAGTCATAACGAGATCTTTCGATCTAGCTGCACAGACAAGACGGGCAGGCCGATGAATACCGGGATCGGGCATATTTTTGTAAGTATTAAAATATTAGTATATATGATTAGTATTATAGTATTTCTTATAAAATTTTATTTTAATTTATAATTATAGGATCAGTTAGATGTGCTTGCGAGCGAGGGCTCGGATACCTCTAGGCTTCATGACCATCTATCTTAGGTCTTGAGGCCTGAGCACTCTGGGAGGATCCGATGCAGGTTCGGACATATACTGATGAGCTACTGATCTAAGGCGAGCGTCTCCTCATAGACTTTTAGTGTCGTCAACCGGAAGAAGCTTGAGGAGGTGTTGGCACGGGCAAATCATGCTACGAAGTAGGCAGATCGGGCTGAGGAGCGTACATCTCATCTGAAGGATATCGTGAGAAACATGATGTCGACGTTCAATGCGCATTTTAGAGTCACGAGCTTCGAGAATATGTTGGCCCATATTCCAACTCCAGCTTCGACTCCGGCTTCAGCTTCAGCTCCAGCTCTTACTCCGACTTTCGGTGACGACGATAATGATGATGATGTAGATTTAGAAGAATTTTGATGTATTTTATTTTTTTAAAAAAATATTATAATAAATTTTATTTGATAATAAAATTTTAGTATTTTAGAATAATTTTTATGTTTATTATATTTTCTTATATTATATATCTATATTTATCAGATAAAATATAAAAAAAAAATAAAAATTTTATTTTTTTTAATTATTCAAAATTTATGATAATAATTTTATAATCGCTGTCATATCCATGCCAATCGCTGCCATAGGTCCGGTGCTAACCACCATATTAAACCTATGACAGTGGTTAAAAAATTGCTGCTATAGATTATCTATGGCAATAGTTATATAATCGCTGCTACTTCTATGACAGCGGTTACATAACCGCTGTGATAAATCGATCTATTGCAACGATTTATAAACTATTATAATAGATAATCCATGGTAGTGGTTCTAACAATCACTGCAACAACCGCTATCATAGAGCTATGGTGATGGCCGTGGTAGCAGCTGTTAGAAAATCACTATCATAGCCTATGGCAGTGATTTTTTGGGCTACGACAGCAGTTTAGTAAAAGTTAGACTTGAGATGCCTTCATCTTGGGAATAGTGTGAAGAAGTTGGGGCATTTTCTTTAGATGTTTTTTATATTTGCTTTTGGTGCCTTCTTTCTGAATAAATTTTGCATTGAAATTTTCATTAGTAAAAAATATATTTCATTGTATTTACCTTTTAAATAAAGTCTCTTACTTCTTGACAGTTTCTCTATTAGTAGGCTTTTGCCATGGTCAAGGGCCCAAATGGTCTGGATGGGTTAACAAGATCGATTTTTGTGCACAAGCCAAAATCTCTCTCGATCTTATTTAAAACACTTACTTCATTAACATGTGGCTAACGAATTTTTGAAAGTTGTAAACTTATTTGCACGTCGGATGCTAGATGCAGAAGGATGTCGTATCACCTTCTACTGGTCAGAAAATATGATCCATCTTGGGATCGTGCAGCAAAGAATCCTACAATCCAAAGGTCTAATAGGGCCTCGCTCTTTAATGTTGATACTGTATAAAAAGGATGGTATGTTAGGAAGGACTGTTGGGGCTCCTTTCTCCAAGAGTCGTGGTCTCTAAGGCCTTTCGGGCAACAGCACTTGTCACGTGATTAGTAGGGCATTTGAATGCGCTCAAGCTGATCCTCCCTTCCACAAGTGGGGGTCTTGTTGCTCAAGATTGATATTTCCCCAATCATCTTCCATGATGTTGTGGTGGCACTCCCTCATCCAACTACAAAGGATCATTGGGGCTTCTAATGCATGTCCTCCATGGAAAGGTCCTGGACCTTTCTAGAGGGCTTGTCTTTTGCCTCCCTCAATGTTGCTTTTCAACCCTCCTTGAAAGAATATCCTAGAGGTGGATGAGCTTCTAAAGAAAAACTGACTATGCCATCTCCAATATCCTTTAGTGGAGTCTGGTGATCATCGAAAGAGGGCTTTTCCTTGTATGCATCATTAAGGACGGCATCTAGTGATATTTAGTTCTTCATCTGAAGCTATCGATTGGACTCATGGGAGCTGATTGAACTCAAACTTTGTATTTTTCCTTTCTTTTTGGTTGTGATGAGCCTTGCTTAAATAAAATTAATTTGTAATAAACTTTCTTTGGAATGTGTATGAACCTCTTAAAGTAAAGTTTTCTTCATATATCTTTTGAAGTTCATTCTTCTTCAAGATGGAGTCTCAGGAGGGTTAGTTCTTCTGCTATCGTAGTTTTTGGCTTTTGTTGGTAGCACGCAGTCCCTGAAGGGCTAGACCCTGTTGGCTTCAGTGGGCCATGCGGCTTTAGTAGACCATACGGGATCTTCAAAGGGTTAGCCTTCTATTAGCTTTAGTGGGCCGTGCAATTTACGTAGGCCTTCAGGTTTCAGTGGATCGCATGCAGTCCCTAGAGGGTTAGCCCCTAATTGACTTTAGTAGGCCATTTGGCTTCAATGGACTGTGCGGCTTCAGTGGCCAGGATGCATGGGATCTCCAAAGAATTAGCCCTTTCTTGACTTTAGTAGACCATGTGGCTTCAATGGACCATGCAGGATCCTTAAAAGATTAGCTCCTAATTAGCTTTAGTAGGTCGTTCGGCTTCAGTGGATTGTGCGGCTTCAATAGGCCGCACAGGGTCATTGAAGGGTTAGCCCTTTATTGGCTTCAATAAGACGTGCAAGGTCCCCGGAGTGTTAGCCCTTATTGGCTTTAGTAGGCCATTCAGCTTTAATAAGCCCTGCAACTTCAATGGACCATGCGGGGTCCTTAAAGGGTTATACCCTTATTAGCTTCCATGGGCCATTCAGCTTCAATGGACCATGCAGCTTCAATGGGCTGAGGGTTAAGCATCGGCTCAAGTGTTTTAGGATCTTTGCATCTGGGGGATCTCCAAATTCTAGGAGATATTGAAGAATCTCTTCATGCTTCTCTAGACATTGAGCCGCCTTCAGTCCCAAAGCTTCTAAAAAGTCGAGTCTTCGTCCACATGTAGGGCTCAGTTGGAGGATTCAATTTCCTTGGCTTTCTCTAGGGCTAGTTCCTCATTGAGTTGTCACAAGGCATGGGAGCTTTTTGAGAATGCATCAGAGTCAACATTGGGACTAGACCTCATTTGATCTCATCTCGGCTCTATTGATGGACCATCCTTGAGTGGGCAATTTTATCCTTCATAGAACATCATGAGGCAAAATGTCAGTTAAACTTTCTTCACAGATTAAAAGTTTGTTTATAGTAATAATAATACTATAGCAAGAAATGTACTTTCTTCAAAAATCATTGTCAAGAAAGGAAAACAATATACTTCTCCCCCCCCAATCATTGTCAAGAAAGAAAACAATTATACTTCTCCCCCCCCCCCCCCCCCCTCTTTTTTTTCTTTTCTTTTAATTTCAATCTTCTACCCCCCATGCCGCTGACGAAGCCGAAGATGGCGTTGATGACACCGACTATCGGCTGGTTGCCATTGTTTTTCTCAGTAGAGACTTGATCTCACTACTTCAATACATATTTGTCGAGGTAACCTCTTCAAATCAAGGCCTTAATCTCATCCTTGAGTAGGCAGCATTCCTCAGTGTCATAACTATGATCACAGTTGAAATAGTAGTAGTTTCTCTTGCTCTTCTTGTCCAAAGGTCTTCATCAGCTCAAGTCACCATAGATATTTTTGAGCCTCAATCTCCATTAGGATATGGGATTGAGAGGTGGATAGAGGGGTATAGTTGTCGAACTGCTAGGACAGGCTTCTCGCTCTTTAACGGTTGAGAATATTCCCTTTTAGCTTAGGCAGCCCAAGGATCTTTCCGACCTTCTTCTTGCCTAGGGATGTAAATGGATAGGATAGGGTACAGGTTTGGTAAATTCATACCCTATCCACCCCTTATCCACTATCATGATACCACTTATTCTGGCACTATCTCTTAGAAAGATCCCTCGTACGGAATATAGATCCTCCAAGTCCAAGATCGGTATGTCAATGATAATATCGATATCATAATAGAAAAAAAAAGATATAATAAAAGAACACAATCAAATATATGAATTAAGCTAAACTTATCTCCATAGGACATACAAGCTTCACTATGAAAAAAAAATTACAAGAGAAGATCACATTCTCAACTCTCATACATCAATCCCTCTCTCTCAACAAGAAACACTCTTCCTTACCTAGCTCTCTCTCTAGAAGATCCTCTATAGCTCTGACAGCTGTCTGACAATCTATTCAAAGTATCTTTGCTTCTACTCTCTATCGGCACCTCTCCATGATCTACTACTGCCAAACCACACTACAATGTCTACTACCGACCCTTATTGTCCACAAGCCAGGGCCTTTTAAAGGTGTCAGACCTCAATTAGACTCAATTTAGGAGTCCCAACAGCATCCAATTTTGTTTGTGGCTATCCGATCACGATCACATGCCACACCTCAAAGTAGACCGTGTGAAAATGTGGTGAGCCCTTAAGCAGTCCATGGGTGGCCTGTGGACCGCATAATCCTCCATGAACCATGCTATAAGGCGCAGTAGACTGCATTGGGGGTGCATGAACTAAGCCCCCTCTTCCTTTGGACCACCTAGGCATGGACCACAGTGGACCGCATGCCCACCTGGCTGTGCAAGCTGCACTTACACGTGCACGCTTGGGCCACGCTTGTATGCATGGGCCACGCACACGCGCTTAGACTGATGCTCGCTTGGGCCGTGCCCAGCTGCAAGCTGCATGCCTGCGGGCTGCTAGTATACCTACTGGCCGGGTTGTGGCCTGCTAGCAAGCCCACCTACAAGCCCCTTCTACGCTATAGGCTCCTTCTTCGCATGGGCTTCACATGTAGATCAAATTTTGAGGTATTTTTCTCAACACCCACCACCCGACCCTATCCATCATGGTGATTAAGGATTTTAAATTCTTATCCTATTTATGCAAGTGGTGGGTAGTATCCTATCCTACCCACAACCTATCAAAGCAAATGCACAATGCAGTAGCTATTATGATGACTCACGGCGATGGTGGCTCGCAAGGAAAAAGAGAGAGATGAGAGATAGGCTCATGGTGGCTCGATTGGTTGAGGGAGAGATGTGGCTCTTGTAGATGGCTTGTGCAATGACTCGCATAGTGGTAATGACTGATGGTGAGACAAAAACCCTTGACTCAAGAAGAGAGAGGGAGATTGGAGAGTTGTAGTGGTGATAGCTACTTCGGGTCAAGGAGAGAGAGAGATTAGAGAGTAGAGAAATCAAAAAAAACTCTAGGTCTCTAATAAATTTGGTATATATATAGGTATATTTATAAATATGCTATTATGGAGGGGGGTATTTTAGTAAATATATATATATATAACGGGTCGGATAGGATAGTTTAGGGGTAAATCCATAACCCCATCCTACCTACTGTGGATTTTCAAAACCAAGATCCTAACTCGATCCATGGTGGGTTTTTTTTTTTTTAAAAAAAAATCGATCCTAGCTAGCGGTAGGGGGGGTACCAACTGAGTAGGGTACCCATTGACATTCCTATTCTTACTGGAGGTCTTGCTCCCGTCCACTTGCTTCTGCAACACTAGGCTTCTTCCTCTTGGGCATACTTCCAGGCTCAGGTCAGCAAGTTGGCATAGTCCCTTGGGAAGGTTTTATTTAGAGAGAAGATGAGATGCTCATTATGCAATTCTCGCTTAAGCGATGACATTGCTACCGACTCATCAAAGTTGCACACCTCTAACGTAGCGGCATTGAAGTGCGTGATATAGTCGTACAATGATTTGCCTTCTTCTTATTAGAGGGCGAAGAGGCTACTGGAGTTTCTTGGTAGAGCTTGATTGCTACCGAAGTGGGTAACTAATAGCCTATCGAGCTATTCGAATGAATGAATAGACCCAGGTTGGAGTCATGAATACCATGCCCATGCTGACTTCCTAAGTGTAGCTGAGAAGACGAGGTAGAGGAGGGCATCCGAGGCATCCTGCAGCATCTTGAGGGTTCTGTAACCCTATAGGTGATTGAGGGGGTTCGTGGAGCCATCGTACGAGTCCAATTGAGGTACTCCAAATCGATTCGAGATTGGTTCGCTTAGAACGGTCTAGAAGATAGGAGGTTGGGAGTTGATGTTAAGGCCATCATTGCTCCAGTGAAATTTACTCTAGACTTCACCAAGACGGCACTCGATATTTTGAACTTTCTTCTCGAGTTCCTCCTCTCGCTGTGATTTTTTGATTATAGGGAACTAGGCCGAGGTCGAATCCCTAGTAGAGAAAGAGCTTCTCAATCGTGCCTCCTACCTCATGCTTCGATGGAAGGGGGATCGGATCACGAAGGTGGGGGAACAACAGAAGTGCTGCTGATGGATGGATCTCAAGCTCTGGGAGCGAGATCACTGATTGCGATGAGAAGGAACAACCTGACGATCTGGATTTAGGTGTTGCTGCTACTCTATCATTTGTTAGAGTTGCTACACAGCACCGGTCAGCGATCTGGATCTAATGAGCCAGGGTGTCAAGCGATGATGGATCTACTATGGTCAGAGGTTGCATCGTCATGGACTCGCGGGTAGTATTGCTCCGGCCATAATGGATAGATTATTGGTGGGAGGCGGTGGAATTCTGCGCTCTTGTTTGCATTATACACTCTTTTCTTCCAAAAAAAGATAACATCATTTATCTAGTGCTAATCTATTGCCGCAAGGCTCTAGGAGGATGATGATATTGTTGGAGCTAGATGCCATCCGGGATATGAGACGTTAAAAGGTACCTATAAAAAAAGTCCGTACTCGTCGGGATGTTTCAACGAGGAACCCCTGATACTTAAATTAGTCAAAGCTTGGGAACAATCAAGAAAAGAGAGATAGAGGGATGAGTGGAGCCTTCTTCTCCTCATTCTTTTTTCAGTTTTTACTTGGCTACCTAGGTTCCCCTTTGGACCTTCTTTCTATGGAGATAAAGCTCGTAGGTTGTTAGTCGAAATCCGTAGGTTTGTTAGGTCTAACTCTTCAAGTCGTTAGATCATGTTCTGATTATTCAGTAGAAAAAAAAAAATTTATTAATTTTTTGAGTCAAAATTATTAGTTGTAGATGCCTGTTTCAGATTTTATCTTTGAAATAGGTGTTGGATCGAAATCCTAAGCCCGCATCTAACCCGATTTCATCAATGGACATCAAGTGCGCTTCAAGAAAGATCTGATCCCTTCTCTCGCAATAATAATGATCTTTTGCATATTGATATATATATATATATATATATATATATATATATACAAACACAGAGATATGTTATCATATATACATGTCAATCATCAGATCCGATATTACGTCACGAGCTCCAGTTTGGACGTCCTAGGATATTGACACGTTATGGTACGCAGACCAGACCAAGGAGTGGCTGGAAGCTTTCCACAAGTTCGGATGCGGAGAGTTAGTTGGAAGGTACGGACACAAAATTGTGTGGCCCTGGAAATTGGCTTCCACAGGTGCCTCATGTCTTCATCCTATTTTTAAATCTCTGTGCACGTACCCGGCCATGAGGGCAGCAAACTTGTATCCTAAAAAACCAACGACCTGTCACAATGGGTCGATATTTTATGTCATAATCCTACCATGTTCCATAATTTATGTCAATCTCCTCACATGGCAGACAAGTCTTTTTCTTAAAAAAATCAGTTTCAATTCTTTCTTGATGCAAGAGTTTTTTTTTTTTTTTTTGGGTAAAGTCTGATGCAAGAGTTGGGGCCAATCTTTATGTAAAGGTGTTGTTACCGTTTTTTTTTTTTTTTTTTTGGTAGATTGCTGTTACCGTCCTTCAGGACTGGTGCAACGGTATATGGGGCAATCAGGCAGGTTTACTTCAAGATTTTTTATCATGAAAAAGGCTCGGATCTTAATACCATAGGTACGGCATCAACCAGCCCTGGCAGCCAGCTGCAAGGATAACATCATTAGATGTTGGCAATTTGCATTAATTCATGGCACTCTAGTCATGGGATTAGCTCCGGACAATAACCTCAAAAAGAAGAAAAAAATGCCCCCACTTTAAATATGTGAATAAGAGAGCCATCCATTGCTTTAAAGGAGAAATGGATAAATTATCCATATAGCAAGCATTTTTCTTTGAGGATTTCATAAAATTACTGATAGTCTTTAGTAGATTAGTTTCGTGTATAAAATACAGGGAAGCCAAGAGAATGGCATGATGGTATGGTTAATTGTGCTTGTCAGCTTGGGTTTTATATATCAATCTTTTTTCATCAATTTTTTGAAATTTTGATAATTCAAAAAGAATTTGAAATATATCTGAAAGTAGCTGAATAATCCTTTTTTTTAATTAAAAAAAAAATAGGTGAGAAAAAAATTTCTTAGTATTTAAAAATCGAACTACATCCTAAAAAAAGATTAGTGAGAACATTAGAATAAAACCTTAAATTGCTTCTTTACATCTCCACAGCTCATTGCTTATGAGTGTTGTCGATTTCTTTCAATTTTAACATCTATTTGATAATAAACTTCACAATGTCATGCCCGCCCCAAGCCCACCAAAAGGAAGCTTAGAAGTGTTTGACTTATGCCCATGGGATCTTTGTCGAGGTCAGAATATATTGGATTAACCACAAGTGCCACTCTATTGCCATCATAAAATGTAGCCTGCATAAATCATCCCAATTCGTGAATAAGAGGTTTCTCTTCGAGTGTAAGATCATGCTATTGGATGGTTCAAAGCTCGCATTCAAACAGCTAAACATCAGACAATGGCTCCTCTACAGCTTTGTGGTGCAGGTTGAATGATGAATAGTTATTATTTTATGAGGCATGTATCCTGGTCCTTAGCTACAAGAAAATATAACAAGAGATCGGACTTGGATTGAAACCAGACGCAAAAGCCCATATTGAGTTTGGGCTAAGCCCAATGCTCTCGGACAGGACAAGGTCCATCTACAATCCTTGTCTGAAAGGGGTTAAAACCCAAATTTGTTTTAGCCCATTCGGCCTAGATTTATGGACTGCTGCAGGTTGTAAGCTGGCCCACAGTATTATATGCATTTGCGTAATTTTTTGTGCACCCTGGTGGCATAGAAAAATTACACCATCCCATCTTATTGACCACGTAGCCATTATTTTTTAATATATATTTAATATCTATAATTTTATTTTTTTATTTAAAATTTTGAATAATAAAAGTATCTCGTCTCTTCTGAAAAATTAAAATCGCACAAGATGTCATAATTTTCTTCTAAAAATCATAAAAAAAAAAAAAATTTCATCATTAAAAATTTCTAACACGTATTTATTGCCTTCCACTTTTTTATTTAAAATTTTGAATGCTATTTCTAAAAAAATCATGACATCCTACTTTCAAATTATAACTTCCTAATATATCATAAAAAAAGAAGGAGCATTTTTATTATTTAAAAATTTTATAAATTTTCAATGATAAAATATTTTTTTTTTTTATAATTTTTATAAGAAAATTACGACATCCTTTACAAAAAGTTATAATTTTAACATAAAATATCATAATATCGACTTTTCAAAAGAAAAAGAGTATTTTCATCATTCAAAATTTTAAAAAAATAAATCATAGGTATTAAATATATGTTGAAAAGTGATGGCTACATGATCCAGTCAGATGGAGTGGTATAGTTTTTCTACACCGCATGCGATTATGCATTTTATCTTCTCCCACCATGAGGAACATTGAAGAAAAATAAGCAAACTTAGAACATCAAAATATAAGCGTCGAAGAAAAGGAATGAAAAAGAGGACAACATTGTCGCTGAGATGAAACGATATAAGTGGTTTTATTTGATAAAGATTAGTAAATTAACATAGTCAAAACTTTCTTAAGCCATTCCAACCTGACTGAACTATTGAAATCAAATTCGTTTAACAACCCATAAATTGAAATCAAAGTCCGTGGAAACAATATGCTCCTAATTGAACCTTAACATGCAACAAAAAATGCATATCAGTTTAGGGTAGGCCAAGCTTGGTTTGAAATTTTGACCCTGGACGGCAACCTGAGCCCGATCCGACCAATTAACACCCCAGGTTCTAATGGTCACTTTTATGCTCTTCCCCTAAGGATGAGCCACCGGGCGATTTGCATATGCATGAATCGTTTCAACCCTACTAGCTATGTTAGACTTGTCAAGTAGCATGGACCCTTTATGAGTCCAAGCAAGTTTGAGCCAGAATCCCTACCCCCCCGGAGATATCTAATCCAGCTCTCACTAAGAGACATTGGTCATCTTCCAAGCCAGGTGGAATTGGTTAGTTGAGTACAAGGAGGTGGTCGGCACGTGTAGGTTTTAGATTGCGAGGACGTAGCCCAGACAACACTTGGCAAGGTGTTAGGGTTTAGGCCCAGAGCAAGCCCATTCGCAAAGCAGCAAACGCGTCAGGGATAAAGTCCGATTCTTGAATCGGTCAGCCAGCAACAACGTGTTGACTAAGCGCAGCATGTCAACTTTAGGCTGCTGAACCTTGGACGACGTTCTTGGGCGCCTAATGTCATCATGAGACAAGCATGATACATCTGTGGGCCCATTAAGGCAGCTAGCATTAGCTCTTTTTGACCATGAATTATTTATTTTAAATTATGTAAGCCAGGCAGGTGTCTGACCGTTGTGGTCAATCCATCCATTGAAGAAGGGATGGAACGGACATGTTGCAACTTTTCTCTAGTCATAAAATCCAAATATTGGAACAATTCTATGAGAAATGGATTCTAAGATACACGTCTACAAGACAAACTCCGGCCATTCTCATATTTGTATTTTTCTTGATGGATATCAGAGGTCTGTACGCTACCCCACGTCTACCAGGAAATATTTGTCCCTCGGTGGGTTGACCCCAGCATTCGTGGAACCGGGATACTAAATAACGCCGGGGAGAGGGACCCTTCGTCCCTGGTCTTAAATGGCAAGGAATGGTACCATCCACAGTTCATGGTTTTGATCCTGAATTGTCAAAGATAAAATATTAGGATAAGTCTACTTGGGTGATCCACAAAACAAAGAAAATAAGTCATCCCTTCAAAACTTATATCACATTCACATGTTATGCTAGGCTTTGATTTTGCAAATTGTAGGTCAACTTTCGCCTAGCTGGACTTGGTCGTGGTATTAACAAAGGGTGCCATGCTACCAAGACTGCAAGTTAAATGAGATACCAATAGACCAGCCAGGCACAATGAATGCACACTCATGGAGCAGACACAAACGTACGTACATATAGAGAGAGAGGGAGGGGGGGGGGATATCTGCTATCTCTAAAATATTTAATAAAAAAAATCATATAATTTGAAAATATCTTATCTATGTTTAAAAAAAAAACTAACTCAGGAAACTACACATATAGAGAGAGAGAGAGTGTACGTGTGTGCATGAGAAATTTGAAAAAAAATTTTCTTAGAAATATAATTATTGGTGACTCATCACCACTGATTTGATCCATTAAATGTGATCTATTATTCTTAAATTACTTAAATACAAAATATCATATAATTTAGAAATCCTTGATCCATGCATCCATGATAAAAATATGAATTTTAAATAACATGGAATAATGCATATATATGGGCAATGAAATTCGAAAGAGTTTCATATGTATCCGGGCCTGCAGTTCCTCTTCCATAAGCATGTTTACTTTCTCTCAATTTTTTCTTACCGATCTAGGAGCACTTAAAAGTTACTGCATAATCTGAAATGTTTTTTTTAGAAATATATATATATTCCTAAATACTCCGTATTATTTTTATGTATCAAGGTCAATCCATGGAAAACCAAAAAACCACAAACTATTCTTCACTTTTTTAAAATTGCCTTCTTCGCGCTTGTTTCTCCACCCCGAAAGGTCGAAGGAAATACTCGCCGAAATCAAAATTTTCTTTAATCCAAGAATATAGCATATTTAGACGTTCCAGCAGACAAAAAGTAACCTATAAGAGGCAGTCATCTGTGTTGTTCGAGTTAGAATTTTCTTACTTCCCTTCATTTTCTGGTCGCCGCAATAAAACCTTTGAAGTAGGACCTAGTCAAGCTATCAGACCCAATAACTACTGATCCCGGCCTCTGGGTTCGGCCATTACATCAACTACTTGTCCTTTATGCGGTCAAGAATGATAAAAGAGATTGACAAAGTGGTTAAGTGATCGAATTGTTAACCTTGCCGGGTTTAAAATTGAGTCTGGACCAGGTTATTACTTGCTGCTCTATACTCCAAGCATTAACCACATCTTATCCTAGTCATAGTATAAGGTCCAAATTTTTGAAAGTCCTTTCAGATGAATTGGATTAGCCAAAGAAAAAGAAAATTCTTCTCCTTCGACTATTTTAGAAAACAAGGAAAGTTTGTCGATTAGCACGTAAAGCAGATCATTAGACATGGAAGGGAAGTTTGCTAGTTAAATGTGAAATGGAAACATTATTGATACATAATGGAGTTGAATCACTAATATTAATTTGAACTCCCATAAGTTGAATTTATAAAGTAAGCTTCAATTCTTGCGGCACTCATGAGAGAGCACTACTACAAAAATAACTTATGACAACGGTTTTCGAAATCACTATCATAGCTCTTACGGTAGCGATTTTCATTAACCGCTGCTATGGATCGGATCTATGGCAACGATTTTTATAACCGCTG